>JAAGKR010003428.1:0-74913 GCA_011419295.1 Clarias macrocephalus | reverse complement strand
TTTTTTTGCATAAAGTGTATCTTCAAACTATTCTAAAAAAGTATTGCTTGTTCCATCTTTAACGCGATGTTTGTCTTGGTTCAGGTGAACCCCAAAGATCTGGATCCTAGATTTGCCTACATTCAGGTCACGTACGTGGTGCCGTACTTTGATGAGAAGGAGCAACAAGAAAAGAAGACTGATTTTGAAAGGAATCACAACATCAATCGCTTCGTTTTCGAGACGCCGTTTACTCTGTCTGGCAAAAAGCACGGCGACGTGGAAGAGCAGTGCAAGAGGCGCACCATCCTGACCAGTGAGTCCAACTAAATTTCATAGAAGACACATATAAATAATGGAGCTGTTTGTAGGGTTTAGAGTCTTGTGCTAAAAAACAGACCAGTCTTCCTTCCCACTTCCTCCACACTGATCCCTCCATTCTGTTGAAACCGATGAGTAGCAAGCTCCATGTTCCCGTACCTGAAGAAGCGGATCCAGGTGGTGAAGCAGCAGAGCACGGAGATGAACCCCATCGAGGTGGCGATCGACGAGATGAGCCGCAAAGTGTCCGAACTCAACCAGCTGTGCAAGATGGACGAGGTGGACATGATCCGGCTACAGCTCAAGCTTCAGGGCAGTGTCAGTGTGAAGGTACGCACAAGCATCAACAAACATACACGCACACATCTCCTGCCGGATGATTTATCTTCAGTATACAAGTGCAACATGTTTGGGGGGGGGCGACAAGGTGGTGTAGTGGTTAGGACTGTCGCCTTGCACCTCCAGGGTCCGGGTTCGATTCCCAGCCAGGTTCAATTTCCGTCTCTGTGTGCATGGAGTTTGCATGCTCTCCCCGTGCTTGGTGGGTTTCCTCCTGGTATCCCGGTTTCCTCCCACAATCCGAAGATATACTCCAGATGAGTGAGTGAGTAGTATTGGGTGACATGACGAGGGAAATTTTGCTTCCATATCTGATGAGTAAACTCCATGACAACACACTAGTCTTTCACGTGGACAGTTCCCTGCCTTAGGAAGAGGCACCCGATTTATTGGCTCCCAGTTTCACACATCTGGCCAATCGCAGACGAGGTTGAATTTTTTTAACCAGTCATAACGCAGAAGACAATATCTGTCTCCAAAGTTGCAGAAAGTACGTCTTCTTTTCTGGTTATATTTGCCATGTTGTTGCAGGACAACTTTGAACTTTTGAAAAAAGTTCTATTTTAAGTAAAGGCTTTGAGTATGTAAACACCCATCATATCAGATCAAAGTGCATGTAAATGTAAATCTTGTTTTATGTCGCGTCAGATAAGCTCCAGTATGCTGATGCTTCAACACTATTGCCCTCTTGGTTAGGGTTTCAATGTCAATACACAGGACAGGTCAGATCCTTGGCCATCACTGTGTACAGGGGTACAGTGTTGCACATCTTGTTTGAGTTTCGAGTCTTTTTGGCCAGCTGTGTCCTGTGATGGTCCTCAGGTGTTTCTGATGACATGCATCCAGTCTACTGAGCTTTGTCTTCAGTGCTATCTTGGATCTCTTGCTGGTGGTCAACCAATGGACTTGATCTTATGCCGTTTTTTATTTTCTCAGCTAACTTGACCATCTGCACCTGTTGTTGACTTCCTGGCTAGAGTGACTATGGTCTGGGTTTCATTCATGAAGACTTTGAGGTGGTCCGTGGCTTTGGGATGTAGCTCTCTATGATGTGAGTGTTCCTCAGCCAAGAAACCCCCATATTATACCTACTGACGTTCCAATTACATTCAGATCTCAGAAATTGGGTCTGGTGGAATGCCAGTGTAGTGTCTGGCAGCAGGAGGATACCAGCTGAGGTGAACGAGGAAAAAGGCTCTCATCCAGAGGAGTCTCAAAGGATGTTTCCAGGCATTTCAGAATTTATGTCTTGTACCTGCTAGAAGGGTATGTATTGTTTGCAGTTCCTCTTAATCACACACAGCTTAGAAGAGTACATCTGGGATCTGTTTGCACTCGATGGTGATTGCTAATGCAGCAAGCCTGCGGCCTCACACAATGACTGCACAGTTCCAACCTCTTTCAAATCCCCTTTAATGCGGTCCAATGAAGCTTTCAGGTTTATCTCTGAGTCGAAGTAGTGTGACGATGGGCGGGATTTCTCTTAATGATGGGTCTAAGATTTGCTGGTGGACTATGGTGCTTCTTTGATTCTGGCAGTGTTTCTTTGTGCTTGTGGAGTTCAAAGGACATATTGATTATGCATGTGATGGGGCCTCCCACAATGTCTTTTGCATGTTTAAAGAGTTACTTGTTGATGTTATCAGGGATGGCTGCATGACTATTTCGCAGTGCCAAGATGGCGGGAATGATCTGAGTGGCAGACCATGATGATCTGTGAACTGCTTCTGGATCCAGTGTTTTGTTACAGTATCTCTGCTTTACCCTTGTCTGTGATTACCAGATTTCCCCCTTTGTATTATAAACTTTGATTGGGGGATAGTGGCGTTACGGATTACAGGTATCTGGTTGTGCAGAACATCATTCTGCAGTCATCAGTAAATGGGATTTCCCCTGCCAAGGTGTCTGCTTTTTCTATAGCAACGTCTTTAAGCCTAGGTTATATGTGCAGTAGCACAGGATACGGTTTCATTCCTTCCGTAGGTCTTGAACGAGCTTTGCTTTCAGGTTGCTGATGGATACGCAGTCTGAGGTCTTTATGCTTCTTGGATAGCTGAAGCCACTGTGGGTGATTTGTCTGGTGAAAGAGTTTCCATTTCTTTTTATTATTTCAAAGGCTGCTGTCTCATCAGTTCTTCGTTTGGAGCGTCTGTGATGAGTTCTTGGCTGTTGACTTCAAGTGGATGTTGTTCAAGTGGAGCTTATGATCTGAGTTTCATACTGGTATACTATATACTGCCTGACCAAAAAAAGCAAAGAAAACATTTATGGAGATTTGAAATGACTGGAATTGGGTTAAGAACACGTCAACACATTATTAAAACCTGTAAAGATGGTGCTGAACCAACGTTGTGGAAGAAATGTGCTTGAAAAACAGTTCACAACTGGAGATACACCTGGTCAAGTTGGCTAGACAGTGTACTAAGTTCAGATTGGTCATCTCAATCCAAATTGCCAATGATGTAATCGTTTTATTTAAGAATGACATATTTCTATTAAAACTAGCTTCATTAATACAAACCCATATTATAGCACCTTAAACACTCTCTGACCATTCAGAAGTTATAATATAGCAATGTTCAACTTTTGAACATTCTCTGCAGGTAAACGCCGGACCAATGGCTTACGCTCGAGCGTTTCTGGAGGAGAAAAATGCAAAGAAATACCCAGACAACCAGGTCAAGTTGCTCAAAGAGATCTTCAGGTACCCTTTTACTGCTCTCTATGCTGACGATGTTCGGTGTTTGAGCTTTGAACTTAAATTCTCACACTCTTCTCAAAACACGTTGAATAATTTAGTACAGTTGTACTAGCTAAAAACAGTCTAGCTGCTCTCGAGGTTAAAATATTAGATCGTATTTAGCATGATCTAATATAGTATAAAAAATGTTCATTCATTTGGTGCTAATTTTTTATTTTATTTTGCCACTGTATTTTAACATTATCATGGATTATACATGGCATGTTTATTATCTTGATAGATAGATAGATAGATAGATAGATAGATAGATAGATAGATAGATAGATCAGTTTAGGGGTTAAAAAAATGATGGAGCGAAGATGATTCGATTCAAACTGACTGAACACTGCTGTCTAAGACTTTATATGTTAATGTCTATGTTTAATAATTGTATTTTAATCCCAGTCTTTGTGCTCCCTTGCAGGCAGTTTGCAGATGCATGCGGCCAGGCCCTGGATGTGAACGAGCGTCTGATAAAAGAGGACCAGCTGGAGTACCAGGAGGAAATGAGAGCTCACTACAAAGACATGCTGAACGAGCTCTCGGCTGTTATGAACGAACAGGTCCGTTATCTTGCTCACTAGCCATCTAGTAGCTTAGATCAGTCTCAATAATAATTCACGCCAAAGGCACGATGCACATATGCGCATCCCAATTCACGTGCACGAAAAATATATATATTCACCAAAAAAAAAAAACACTCACGTGCACAAAATAAATATATATTCATAATATATGTTTCTCAATTTTTTTTCGAATGTTTAAAATTCACAAGTGTATCATGCGAGGTGAATGTGCAAATCGTTTTCCCTGTACGAATCGCCCTGGATTGTGTGTGAGTGTATTTTTGAGATTTGATTTTTTGAGCAACGTGGGTCACTAGTACTCTTTAGCCAATCAGATACGACCTCGCATTCACCCAATCACAGCCCTCCAGGAGCGCAGCACTCAAATAGCTCAGCTTTGCGCACCTTTTGCGCGATCTGAGTTAATTACAACGGAAATGAAGCTCAAACCAGCATGGCGAACCAAGAACAGGATGCACATCTAAGTTATTACTTTATTTCATAACGTTTCATTAATGAATTATGCCGAAAATAACACCGCTCACCACTTTATCATCTTTATAAACACTTAAGGTGCGCAAAGCTGAGCTACTTGAGTGCTGCGCTCCTGGAGGGCTGTGATTGGTCGAATGGTGAGGTCGTGAATTTTTTGGCATGAATTATTATTGAGACTGATCTGCTTCCATACGTAGGAGTTCATTTAAATTATTGCTCTAATACTCTCTGTTTACCTCAGTAAGATGAAGGTACACATTGTTGTGTCTGCTTTTTTTGTGTGGTTATTTATACTGTATGTTTTGTCTCTTTTGCTCTGATGTAAAGATCTCACATGGAAGACAGTCAGTCATAGAACGACCCAACGCCTTCTGAGCTGCCACTCGCCATCCAGGAAGATGATTTTTTTTTTTGAATTTTTTTTAACTTCAAGAACCTTGTCAGTGTTACACCCAGTTTAAACCTTGAGGACATTGTAAGGAAATGAACAAACTGGAAAGGAGAAGCAGTAAGAGAAGCGATACGTGTATAAAAGGTTACAGTCCTGTGGATGACGCAGACCAGGAAGCTGCTCTGTTTCTGGTTGTGAAGGACACAGTATGATTTTTTTTCTCTTTCTTTCCTGTACTTCTTCTACTACCACTCGTCCATGCACACACAGACACACTCCTCTTATATACACTCAGATTCACATATGCCTTCTCTCCTAGACCCTGTTCCTCTAGAAAACAGTGACCTTAATTAGCTTGAGGTGTGTTCAACTACGCAAGACTTTCTTACAATCTCATTAGAGGGCTTTTACATTCCTGAATCCCATCGTGATTTACATTTACTCGATCGATCATCGGTTTTAGGAATTTCAAAGGTATCATTAATGTCATGTTCCATTTTTTTCTAGTGTATCCCAGATTGTCTTGATGAACACACCTCTAGTTTGTGTATGAATGTAGACATGCTTCAGATAACAACATTGTATCCTAACATTCACAAATCTCTCGAACTCACACATTTTGGAAACAGAAATTTTCCGCTTTGTAAGCTTTTTATGACTGAAAATGGGTTATTATGTTATGTATTGTTTAAAAATTTGTATATAAGAATTAATAATATTTAAAATGTTTTGTTTTATATAAATAAATAAACAATATATGACATTTTGTTGTTTTGATAAATTAAAGAAAAATGAAAGAATTTGGCCTTTATCTTTGTTTGAATAAATGAATAAATTATTGTATTTACTGAGAAACTATAAAACAACGAAAGAAAAAAAAGCCATCTATGGGCACTTCAGTACTTTATCAGCAAGGATAGTGCTGATCCATCAACTTTGTGGAAGAAATGTGGACGGAAAATGGAGATCACTTAAACTCTAGGTGAAGCTGCATGGTATACTTTTTTTTTTTTTTTACTTTCAGGGGTGGGATTCAAGCCCGTACCCCTAGAGTGGGGTACCAGTGCTAAACAATGAGCCATTGTGCCCCCACCATTTTTCCCCTGTACTTATATATTGACTTATTCTTCAGGGCAGCACGGTGGCGGAATGGTTAACACAGTGGCCTTACTGTACATCTCCATGGTCTGTGTGCATAGAGTTTGCATGTTCACCCTGCGCTTGGTTGGGTTTCCTCTGGGTATTCCGGTTTCCTTCCACAATCAAAAGACATGTAGATAAGACTAATTGCCATTCCCAAATTGCCGGCAGTTTGTGTTTGTGTGTGCCCTGTGATGGATTGACACCCTGTCTAGGATGTACCCCGTCTCATACCCAGCGAAGTCTCATGGGATAGGCTCCAGGCCCCCGCGACCCTCTACAGGATAGAAGATTTATTTAGATTTATTTATTAATTCTTCTAGCAAGATAATTAAAGTAGCATGTAGCTCATAGTAGCACTACATCTTTGTGGCCAATTTAGGACAATTTAGGTGGCATCTCAATTATCATAATGCAAATAACGATGGATGTCCATCTGGCAATTCTAAGGCAACCGAATCAGGATGACTTTAATGTCCACACTGTTATACAGTAATAAGAGGCAGATTCCTGTGTTGCTTCTCAAATGACGTATACTACTGTATGTTTTAAAGTGTCTAGCACTGACAAGCATAGAGGTATTTTCTCTTGAGCCAATCCCTCCTAAGTAAACATTGATGTGCTCATCCATCTTGATGTACAGTACGCCGTATCACACTTCCAATCACTAATTATTTTTCTTCAACAGCATCTTTCTTGCTTCATCTAAAGACCTGAAAATTTAACCTAAGCTCAACTATTTTTATCCACAACGTAATGTACGGTACGTATTCTGTTACTTCTAATGCTTCCCGCTGTAGGTTTATAGTCACAGGGTTTCCTGGTGCTGTAACTGATCTAGGATCCAACCTGTAATTTACATCAGTATTACTAAGGACAAACTCAACCAATTTTCCATCTCAATGTCGCAATTTAGACGCTTCGGGTGCAGCTATTATCCAGCTGTGTGCTGTTAATTTCCTCCGCCTTTTTTCCCCGAGACAGCGTAATTATAGATAATTGCTGGGCTTTTCAGTCGCCTGGCGGGAAAGACCCGTATGAATCGATCATCACAATCTGCTTGCACAATATCTGTCACGGTCTGAGAAAATGAGGTGACGAAAGCCTTTTGTTTGCTAGTGCTGAAAAACAATATATATTTATCTTCCCATCCTCAAGATAGTGAAATCACAGAGTCTGTGATCGTGTTTTTTTTTTTTAATAGAGTGCGTAAACATGGTTGTGGTCATTGTGCTGCAGTAGAAATGTTATGACAAGGTTGTAAATAGCGGAAGACATGCATCAGACATGCTACACTAATCTGAGCTCTGGTCTGGTATTAATCTTAAATTCATCTTTTTTTGCTATAGTTTTGCAGTAAACATTTTAACTGAGGTGTTTCTGTCAAAAAAAAAAAGGTAAGAACATTTTTCAAGTTACAGTAATGTGCAATTTGAAATCCGTTGTGGGATTTGAACGTGAAACCTTCCGAACCATAGTCCAATGCCTCCTATACCTCTTTAAAATGGAACTGCATTTGCCTTTCTGGCCTTTGGACTTGACATGCCTCATTTCTATTAATCAAGTCACCTCAACAGGCATCACTCCATTTAAATGGCGACTTCAAAGTAGAGTCCATCAAAGAGGTCAACAAGGCTTTGATCAAGCGGCCACTCTGACATCGTAGAGGCCGTGATGAAGTCACATTGTTTACTGTTGTATTTCCACAGATAATACTGTATTATACCTTGTTTCGCTTATACTTTTAATGAAACACTTGTAACTCAAGAGGTAAAATTATTAGAGGTGGTATTAGATTGAAATGTAAAATTTCTGTTATGTCAACATTGACGGTTTAAAATGCTCTCTTTTTTTTTTTTTAATTTTTTTGCAATAATTGCAAACAAATTCAAATTCAAAATCCATTTTTATTTGTCACATACACAATCATACACAGTATGATATGCAGTGAAATGCAATCAATATTTTTAAGGGAACGCAGTATGGGCCTCTTCAAACTGGTTGAGACAAATATCAAATGAAAAATTTATAAATAATACTTAAATAATAATAATAATAATCATCATCATCATCATCATGAGTTTATTACAAAATAAGCATTTTTGTGTGGTGGTGCCACAGCACAACTGTTTTGGGCATGATATCCACTTTATTTATTGTAATATGTTAGAAAGCCATTGAAAAAGCAAACTATTTACAGCAGTGTGATTTTTTTTAAACACATAGCATGTCTTGATGTGAGTGGTGAAGATGGAGATGTCAACACAGTTTCAATCTGAAATATTGACTCAAAATGTGCTCTATAAAAAAGTTGAGCAGAAGGTTAAAGGGTTAAAAAAATTCACTCAAAGTCACTTTAATTATATTCATATATTGCTTTAATCAATAGTCAACTGTCATAAAGCCGCTTTAGAGAATTGGAAGTAAATTAGTTAATGTAAGGAAATATGTATAAAATATACTGTAATCATCAGTTTTGTCCCTGATGAGCAAGCCCGGGGCAGTGTTGGCTAGGAAAAACCTCCTGAGACGACAATAGGAAGAAACCTTGAGAGGAACCAGACTAAACAGGGAGATATCAGATAACATGACCATCAATCATATCTGAGGATATTTGTGTGCTCCAAGACTGAAAGTTCATTATAAGGGGGAAGGTGTTCAAGTTAATATAAAGTCCACTTTTATTATTTCAGAAATATACTATTTAGCAACTATAGTCACAAGCAACAAGAAACATACCTAAGACAAATCTAGCTTAAATAAAGAGGTTTTCAGTCTAGACAAAGAATGAGAAGCTGTCTGAGTCCATAATATTAACTGGAAGGCGATTCCATAACTTTGGGTCAGCTCTGCTGTAGTTTTCATAATAACAGGTACCAACAAGCAGCCTGCACCCATTGAGAAACAATTAGTGCTTTATGCAAATGCATTTTACTGGGATAAGATAGTGGTTATATGCTCATCTCTTCTGGTTCCAGGAAGAACTTTAACTGTTGTATGCTGGATTAAATGGATCTTGCTTATGCACCTAGTAGAACACACTGTACAGTCAGTAATGAAAATGTGATATAGTTTTTTGTCCTCTATAAACAACAGTTTGATTCGATTTTTTCAGTATAACAGTTTGTTGCATCATTGTCATTATCAGAATTATATCATGCTATGATTTACATTTTCATCAAATTAAAATACTCAATTATTCACTCCTGTTTAAAATCCTTGCCCTACCTTCACATATTAAATAGCTGGTGTATGCTGGAAATATTAGACTTGGTGGAAGAAAAACGTATCCAACCTTATCATGTACAGAAGTATAAAGATAAAAAACAAGTGGGCATGATATGGAGTCTTCTGGGGTGTTGAATTACATTTTAATGGTTGAGAAGCTCAGAACAGTCAGTCAGAAGTCAGTGCGAAAGGTTTTACAACCAAGCCAAAAATCGTTCTTTCTTTCCTTCCTTTCTCTCCATCCACGCGTCTCTGTCAGTTCAGTTTTGACGTAAAAGGAACAAATGTTGGGGAAAAAAGTTAGGCTCCTGCTATAAATATTCCATACAATTCCTATTTAAAAAAAAAAATTTTTTTTAAAAAGCTCAATGTAGGAGAGTCATACCTGTATTCAATAGATCTGTGGTATGCATGATTAACATGTTCTTCTTAGTTTGCCTATAAAACCTAGACACAAGTCAGTACTGCTTCCGTTGCTGTACGTCTTTTATTTAGTGACATTTTATTCAGTCACTTGGTTGCAATACAATGCAATGTTTCAGATTACAGATTATACCGCGGTGCATCTGGCAAAAAAAAAGAAAAAAAAAAAAAGCCAAGCACTCCAGAGGGCCAAGTAGATGTTGCAGATTTGTGCAATCGATACTCGTGCCCTCGGGCTGAAATCTTATAGAGACGCATCTCTAAGCTCTTTTTCCATTTCAGTGGTATAATTACTGGCTACGGACTAGCCGTGGAGCAGAATGCCTTTTGACTAATTCATGCCGTGGTGTATACGACAGGATGGCCCACTGAAGCAGGTTAAGTGCCCCTGTGATCTCTAACACAGCAGTTTATATCTAAGTAGGTTAATCCTGATAAACTGGTTCGAGTGTGCTTATACAATGGGTTACACCAGAACGGGGTTCAAGGCATTCTCTGGAAGCTCTGTACAGTAGATAATGTCAAGGTCAAAACTACTGATCTGAGCTTCGTGCTCATCATCCGTAGTTCGCTCTGGTTTAGTAGGGAGTGAAAATACTCAAGGATCTCATAATCCTTCGATCCGACATTTACCTACGACGACCTTGACGCCGATTATAATTTCTAGACATGCCCGTGGAGTCACAGACATACACGCAAACACATACAGACACGTATGCTCATCTAGCACGAGCGGCGAGCTGATAGAGTTTCTCTCTCCCACAGACAGAGTCATGCATGATTCATAGTCAGTGGGGAAAACACAGGGGAATCAGGTGTCTCTTGTTGCCAGCGCATCTTTCAGCCCGATTCAAAACAATGGCAATCATGTCGCTACTTTATTTCATTCATGATCGAATTAACCACCTCTTGAATAGTAATCAGTAATCGTATTGTGCCATCTTTGATACCCTCAGAGTCTGTTATGCTCAAGCGGCAACATTTATAAAAAAAATTGTATTATATGTACAGTATATATAATTACAATTAGAATGTCAATTGTTTGACTTCTAATAGGTTTAAATATTTAACACTATGTTCTGCCCATATACTATACGTTGTTCATCATTTGCTTAACAGCGCATTTTGAATCTTTTTTTCACTTTAGATTTTTTCATTTTTAAAATGAAACTCACACAAGAAAGCATTGAAGGTCACTCAGTAAACTTCGCAATATCAGCTTTTCCTTTGCTTTTCCAATTTCCTTTCCTTTCATTATAAACCAGCCCACGTAACCTGTGGTTTCTGCTCTTCTTGGCAATTCATATTCAGACAATTTGTCAGAACAAAGCGAGGTGCTAATTACAGGCCTTCTTTGATTAAACATTTATGCGACTTTGCAAATGTTTTGTGTTTGTTGTTTCCTCGCCATCTATTTTACATTAGTGTTAATACCATGGATATGCCGGCAAGTCCTGGCCTGTCATGCTGTGGATATGTTAAAAGTGCTGGACATGGAAGGTCGAGTTAGTATTCTAAGTAGTGCTTGGGGTGTTCAAATATACATAAAAATAAAAAAAAAACTCTAATACTTTAAAAGAACAAGCACTCCATAAAGAAACAGTCTTGTTGTCTTGATATTTATTTATAAGCCTCTTTCATTATTATTTAAATGGCTTAGCTAGCCGGTCGCTACCATTGCTACCCTGTACAGTATAATGCAAGTAGTCTATGGACATACTGCAAGCATACAGAACACAAAAGACATGCCAAAATATTAGAATTATATGCTTGTTATAAAAACGACGTTATTATTGGCATGAAACGTAAACCAAATGAATAAGAGTTGACAATTGTTTTGGTCAACATGTTAGCTAGTTAGCTAAATGGCTGACTCCTTGACACCCAGTGCGCCCATTTGAGAATCCACAGCCCAGAGACCAAACGGATGGGATCACCTCGGTCAATCACTTTGATCATTTCTGTAAGTTTGGATTGGTGGAATTGTTTTGTTTCTGTCCTTCCCATGTGCAGTGTAACGTAGTCATGATATAGTGTAAGTGACAGCATAAACAATTGTTTACATTAGAAATTCAATGCACTTTTGTAGGATCCTCAGCTGAGGGAGCTTTAAAAGCTAAAAAAAAAAAAAAAAAGTTCTTTTTTTAAATGGAGTAAGTAAAAGTACAGGTTTTTGATCAAACATGTGACGAGTAAAAGTAAAAAACATCTGTATGATCTGAAAATATGCAAATTTACAGTAAATTCATGTTGTTTTAATTGCATGTCCATGTGCAGGATGATAAGTGAATGCAGACTGGCCTCGGTTCATGGATATAATTTACTGGAATGAAAAAATTTTTTTTTTGTGTGTGTGTGTGTGTGTGTGTTTTATAAAGGAAAGCATACAGCGCAGGTTTCCTGTCATTTGTATTTCATCTTATCACAAGTAATTACTTCAAAACCCTGAATATTTACCTAAACCAATATGTCTCTTAGATTTAATTTAAAGGTTACATCTTAAAAACGGTTTCTACTATTCATTTCTAGCATTCATGGTTCAGACAAATTACCCTTAAATTAAATAAAGATTCTTGGTCAGTTTTTTATATAGAAATATAGAAACTTAGTTGTAAACATTTTATAATTTACATTATGTACAGTAGACAAATTTGTCCTTAGCAGGTGAGCAGAACAGTCCTGAAAAATAAAAGAGATAGATTGATAGATGGATCGATAGATACGAGGGAGAGAGTCAAAAATTTTTGGTAATCAGACTGTAGAATTTTAGAAAAAATGCATTGTTTAGAAAAAACAAATACATTTTTTTTTCAATGTAATCCCCTTGCTTTTTAATACACCTTTTCCATCCATCAACAAGCATTCGTTTTCCCTCATTTAAAAAATGTTTTGTGCGGAGCTGTGAGCCACAAATGCACCACTGTCTTACATTAGTTAACTTTTTATAATTTTTTTTTGTTGTTGTTATTCCTTGAAATTAGTGGGTGGGAAAATGGGGATCACACTTCCCACCAGGGTTCGGGTTTGATTCCCGCCTCAAGTCTGTGTTCATGGAGTTTGCATGTTCTCCCAGTGCTTGGTGGGTTTCCTCTGGGTACCCAGGTTTCCTCCCACAGTCCAAAGACATGCAGATTAGGCTAATTGGTATTCTCAAATTGCCCATAGTGTGTGAATGAGCGTGTGAGTAAGTGTGTGTATGTGTGTGTGCCCTGTAATGGATTGACACCCCGTCCAGGGTACAAGGTCTCCTGAGATAGGCTCTAGGCCCCCCGCATACACAGAATAAAGCGGTATAGATGATGAGTGAGTACATGAGTAGATGAAAGATTTGATTATAGATGTTAGGGATTCCTTCCAGTAAAACAATTTCAAAAGTCTTTTTTTCCACCTTATATCAATTGCTGCTTTCTCGACGCTGACAGTCCAGACCTGATAAATATTTCAGGGCCCTGAGAACCGCGCATCGGTTACTTGGTTTATCTGCGTTTTATCTGCGCATGATGAAACTTTCATGCGTCTTCCTCTTCTGATACGCAGCAAAGTCGCGAAATGGAACTCCACACATCCTCCTGTTCATCCCCACGTGCTTTAGGAGACTATTTCACATCCCCAAAACAAACAAAAAAACAGCTCCGAAACTTTATCCAGCCCATGAATAAACCATGGCGCCGAGTCCCAGAAGCCTCCGAGCTGTACAAGCGGTGAAAGGCGACATAATCTCTCAGGTACACGATCACGGCCGAGATTTGAACGGACAAAACGAGCAGGACCACAATAAGCGCAGAGTGAAATGGACGCGGCAGTGCGGTGAAAAGATCGAGAGAAAAAAAGTTTGTTACCAGAAGAGGCTGCGTGCATCATGGAGAGCAGCCGCGGCCTGGCGCACGTCATCCGGCAGCTGCAGGATGAAATCAGGAAGCTGGAGACGGAGAACAAGACTCTGCGCGGGCAGCTCAGCCTGCCACTCACCCAGACATCACCTGCTGAGACTGAAGGGAGAGACGGAACCCCGGAGAACCACGCGCACCTGAGACGGAACGTTTCAGCACCAGCGCTGGAGGGCCAGTACAGAGGTACGACACAGCAGAGCCAGGTGTATTTGACTTCAGGTTTCAATGTTACAGCTACAGTATATAGATACGTATACATTTACTGTATCAGAATAAACATGTGATATTTTAATGGAAAAATGTTTAAACGATGAATAAAATATTTATTTCGTGAAAACATTGCATAAAACATGACAAATCCGATAGATAAATAAATATATTAAAATATTTTTAATATATTTAAAAAATTGTAGTTTATTTTATTGTATATGCAATTATTTCACTTTTTTAACAAACATTTCCGAAAGGCGTGCTCAGTCACTTATTATAATTATTATAATATCTGACAAAGAAGCATGGCTGAGACAAACTTGAAAAGAAAGAAATGAAGCCAAAAGCTTCTTAATCAGTCTTCAATAATTTGAAGACGGACTCACATGGATGATCATATTTATTTCACATCTTTACGGTCTCCAAAAGGATTTTATGCGTCTAATTTCATGCATGTGTGTGTATGTCTCTTTTATGGACTTTTTCATCATCTTTTCAAAGCAGTGATCTGAGGAAGTTCTTACTTTGTTTTTAAAAATGATGTTATAATATACCCTATATAATATAATATATACAATGTATAATGGCAGACCCTGCACACTGTTGAGTTGGGTACAGAAACCAGGTGACAACATGTATATAAATAATATAAATATATATCCTAATATAAAATGATATATACCTATATAACCGTTTGTACTACAACCGAATCGCAAGTGTGCATGTTGTTTTCACATTCTGATGGCAACAGGTAGCGTTAGCTAGCTAAGCTAAACACACTTTTTTAAATTAAAATGCCTAAAGCTTAAAACTTTTCACAAAGCTTCTTAGAATTCTCTCAGAGAGCTCCTATCTTAGCCTAAAAAGTCCAAACTGGGAGTCTTAGAATAAAAGTGATTTAGAAAACTTCTTAGAGCAACTCTGAGTAAGGAAAGTACAAAACCCTTTATCTTAGTGAGGGGGTGTGGTTGACCCCGTTGCTAGGGATGATGCAGCAGTTCGAGGATGTGATTGGTTGATTTTAAAAAATGACCTCTGACCTCTGTAAAGGTCTTGAAATGCTCTCTTTGTAAAAATAGAGTAATATATGCTAATAGAACAGACAGTGAAATCATAATGTTTGTATATAATGAAATTGTATAATCATGACTACGGACTACTTTATGCAAAGTTTCTGTTTTAGTTCTTACATTTATTTACTAAACTGATTTTATTACTTGTAATCCATTTCAGAATGATGGGAGCAAAATGGTTTAGCTTTTACCCATTTACATGATTGCAGGACAGTCTGTTTAAGTCAACAGTCCAAGAGAGATGGAAGGAAGTAAAAGAACAAGAAAACCACACTGGACAGAAGAGCGGTGTTTACTTTTAGCTTTACATTCAGTGTTTGGAGAATATTTCTTCTTTCCGCCGTTTTGTCCTCTGCTATAGAAACTCTTAAGCCTCTTAAAAGTCCTCCTCTCTACTCTTAACATTTTTTTTTTACCTTAGGAGCTGTTTTTAGGGCTAAGATGGTTTGTGAATCGTTTTTATCTTTACTAAGATTTAATCCTAAATTTAAGGGGAAATTCTAAGAAAATGTCATAATTCTAAGATTTTTTTTTAGAATTCCATCACTAGGAGCAACTTTTAGGCTTAAGAAGCTTTGTGAATACGGGCCCTGAAGTGTAGCTGTATTTCACAGCAAAGGATTCTGGCACAGAGTCTTTCAGTAAAGGTAAAAGCAACCGTCCTGGTGCACCATGTTTAACAGCTTGCGGACCTCATCTGGCAATGTGTGCGTACCCAACTCCAGTTAGACCAACCAAAGCAAAGTCAGGAGAGGTGTCGGATTTTTCCTGATAAGACAGATATGATCATATTTCTACAAAAGAACTGCTGAAATTGGAACCAAGGGTTCCAGGGGCCTGGGGGCCAAACCTAGAAGACTTATGGTATGAGGCAGGGTACCCTGGACAGGGTGTCAATCCATTGCAGGGGACACACGCTCAAACACACTATGGGCAATTTAGTAGTACCAATTAATGTCTTTGGACTGTGGGAGGAAAATGGAGTACTTGCAGGATACCCACTAAGCGTGGGGAGAACATTCAAACTCCACAGACCTGGGGTGAGAATTGAACCATTGACCTTGGACGTGCGAGGCCACAGTGTTAACCACTACGCCACCATGCCGCATTTTTGAAAATATGTTAAATGATGTTTTAGTTTTAGTTTTTGCACTGAAATGTCCTGGTCTATGGGTCAAATGGAGGTTAACATCAAAGTTCTGTCGCATTATCATTCAGTGTCCTGCAGAAACCAATCAAACACTAATTTTGTTTGTTGGGTAACCTCTAGGAAAGACTAAGTCTGGAAAAGCGGAAGGTGTAAAAACATAGACAGATATGATGATTCATCACTCACTCATCGTCTATACAGCTTTATCCTGTACAAATGGGGGACTTGGAGCCCATCCCAGGAGACTTAGGGCACAAAGCCTGGATAGGGTACCAAATCATCAAAGGGGATGCACATGCACACACGCACTATGGCCAAATTGGGACCACCAATTTGCATAACCTGCATGTCTTTGGACTATGGGAGGAAACCGGAGTACCAAGAGGAAATCAACCAAGCACGGGGAGGACATGCAAACTCCATGCACACAGAACTGAGGTGGGAATCAAACCCTCGACCCTGAGGGTGCAATGCTAACCCATGAACCCATGATTTGTATTTCTCAAAAGCACTCATGTCCATGCTGTACTGTGCTGAAATTTTAACCAGCAGGTTCATGCAAACATAAAATAATGGGATAAATATTTCTACATATAATAACTACGTAATTTGAAGGTTCAAGGTTCACTTCATTGTCATTATACTAGTACAGTGGAATTGAATATGATCTGCTCTTCGATGAATAAATGCTGTTTTATATAGTTTAAAGCCTTGTTCTTTTCTCCAACAGAAAACATGATCATGACTGTCCGGAGGTATTCCATATCCTCAAATGCAATCCATGTGCCCTGTAAGAATGTGAGCTCGCATGAGCCTAGGAGAGACAGCGACTGGGCCGGACGGCATGAAGGAGCGTGTGGGCTCGGCCACATGGATACAGGAGACAGAGACGAAACCGGATGCAGACCAGCAACGAGGCGCAAGCTTCAGCAATGCGTCAACAAAGCCAGGTGTGAGAGACACCATAGAGTTTGTCTGCATGTCATGTTTCAAATACAATTTCAACAAACGTCTCAAAACCATCATATAAACATTTAGGTTTCTTGAACCCGGTTTCACTGACGTTTCAGAGCCAAAGAGAAGACGGTCACGTTCCTGCTGCCTGTGGATGACATCTACACTAACCGGCCCGTTATGCCTGAGCACCTGAGCGACACGAGCTCCGGTGATATCTCCAGGTGATATCAGAAATTGATTCGTGAGGCAAGAACAAAGAAAAAGGACAAATGATACGGTCTCACTTTTTAATCCAGAGGAGCGTTATCACCCTGCACTGCTGCATTTTTCAGGTCACAGTGATATTTGATTTCCACACTCGACCTCCTCCAAACTGAGTCCAATTACAGATTCAGTTTCATGAATTCTTTCTGCGAGTGGCTTTTCACTGCATCGAGCAATCAGGCGTCAGATCTCACGGTTTACTCGTAGTCCATATGGTATGGAGGCTGTGATTGTACCTGATTGGTGCAATTAAATAGAGATATGAAGAGATGTTCAGCGCTGAGACTGTGGGACTTAATCATGCTCTTACTGGATGCTTCAAAACATAAAAGAACACTACAATTAATGTTTGGATTTTTAGCGTTGACCAAGTGTACAGTTATATTACATAAGTTCCAAAGCTAGTGTTTAGTGTCGATTATAAATTTGGAATGAGTGGAACATCATTAGCACTGGCACCTCCAGGGTCCGGGTTCGATTCCCGTCTCTGTGTGCATGGGGTTTGAGTGTTCTCCCCGAGCTTGGTGGGTTTCCTCCGGGTACTCCGGTTTCCTTCAAAAGACATGTAGGTTAGGCTAATTGGCGTTTCCAAATTGGTCATAGTGTGTGAATGAGTGTGTGTATGCGTGTGTGCCCTGCGATGGATTGGGCCTATGTACAGTACCCCGCCTTGTGCCCTAAGTCTCCTGGGATAGGCTCCAGGCCCCCCGTGACCCTAAATACAGGATTAAGCGGTATAGATGATGAGTGAGTGTAACATCAGAATGAATTATGTTTTATTAAATTGAATTATATTAAATGCCTCCATTTTGAGTCGAATTGAGGTTAAATGTGAACAACTGAGGGAAATCAGGAAATCAACTCTTGTAATTCTGTTTACTGTAAGTAATCCAGTTTGGGTAAATTCTCTAATTAAATTTCCTTCTAATTTTTTATTTCAGAAAAAAATGTTTTTGAAATGATATTCTAAATGTATGTAATCAGACATGTCGGTGATCACCCAAACTGTGAATCTAACCGTATTTGTGTCAGTCATGTGCTGTTTTATTGCGCCTGTGTGCCCAAAAGAAAACAGACTTCTACTGCATACGATAAATAAATATGTTTAATGAATAAAACTCAGTTAATACTTTAGGATGGTCCACATTTATTATAACATGATAATTAAACAATTGTTCTGTAGGATTGTTATAAATTAAACTATTAAAATAATTTTTAAAAAACATGACATTTTCTATACACACTATAAAATGCCTCTGATTTTAGAGTTTTAAAAAGCATTGCTCTGGCACCGTACGCCGTCTGGGGGTTGTGCTGCGGTGTCTGGCACCAGGACATTTGCAGCAGATCATTTGGGTGGCGTGGGTTGCAGGGTCGGGTCTCAGTGGATCAGATCTGGACCTGGGGAATTTGGAGGCCAGGTTTTGGCGATTTGTGCTGCATTGGCTTTTCTGTGGCTGGCCTCGGGCATGGGTGGCCCTTGGGTGTCCATGATCCTGTCACCAGAATAATCATGTGTTATTAAGTGGTGTTAATGTTATGGCTGATCAATCTGTTTGTGTGTGTGTGTGTACGCATATAGTATGTGTCATTACCAAAAAACGAATACTTGTATCTATCTGCGTTATATGCGTTTTAGGTCACCACACAGAACCTGCTGTAAACATGCTTTTTATTTGTAGTAAGTGGGAGAGGTTCAGCTCCATCAGGACCTCGGCGTACAGCACCCTCATTCACCTCAAACACCTCGTCCTCAGACCTGCTTCCGCTGTGAAGACTTCCATTATTTGAGTCGCCTGTATTTGAAATGTAATGTACAAGTACATGAACTGAATAAAATGATTCATCTAGCAACATATTGAAATTGAAAATAGATCAATCACCTATATCAATACGTAAAAGCTACATGAGACCATTTTTTTTTGTGCATTATAAATCTCTCACTCATTCATTCTCTACACATTCTCGCTTCATGTGCTTCCATATTTCCATCACTCTGGAAGAGGGTGAATTGAAAGCTTTTCTTCTGCGTAGTCTCACTAATAAGTTTTCTTACAGCTGTTTAATCCCAATCCCATGAACCAATAGTTCGGCATGAACCAGATTTTAATAAACTGTCCTTATCCCAATTTTGGTAATTTGATATCCTTAGTTGTTGTCTTTGCTGGCCAACGCAGGCCAATAATTGTATAATATATATACAGTGTGGGCCATTTATATGGATACACCTTAATAAAACGGGAATGATTAGTGATATTATTGTCCTGTTTGTGGCACATTAGTATATGTGAGGGGGCAAACTTTTCAACATGGGTGGTGACCATGGTGGCCATTTGGAAGTCGGCCATCTTGGATCCAACTTTTGTTTTTTCAATAGGAAGAGGGTCATGTGACACATCAAACTTATTGGGAATTTCACAAGAAAAACAATAATGTGCTTGGTTTTAACGTAACTTTATTTTTTCATGAGTTATTTACAAGTTTCTGACCACTTATAAAATGTGTTCAATGTGCTGCCCATTGTGATGGATTGTCAATGCAACCCTCTTCTCCCACTCTTCACACACTGATAGCAACACCGCAGGAGAAATGCCAGCACAGGCTTCCAGTATCCGTAGTTTCAGGTGCTGCACATCTCGTATCTTCATACCATAGACAATTGCCTTCAGATGACCCCAAAGATAAAAGTCTAAGGGGGTCAGATCGGGAGACCTTGGGGGCCATTCAACTGGCCCACGACGAACAATCCACTTTTCAGGAAACTGTTCATCTAGGAATGCTCGGACCTGACACCCATAATGTGGTGGTGCACCATCTTCCTGGAAAAACTCAGGGAACGTGCCAGCTTCAGTGCATAAAGAGGGAAACACATCATCATGTAGCAATTTCAAATATCCAGTGGCCTTGAGGTTTCCATTGATGAAGAATGGCCCCACTATCTTTGTACCCCATATACCACACCATACCATCACTTTTTTTGTTCCAACAGTTTTGGAGGGATCTATCCAATGTGGGTTAGTGTCAGACCCTAACCCTAACCCTAGCACACCATTGTTTTCCTTGTAAAATTCCCAATAAGTTTGATGTGTCATATGACCCTCTTCCTATTGAAAAAACAAAAGTTGGATCCAAAATGGCCGACTTCCAAATGGCCACCATGGTCACCACCCATCTTGAAAAGTTTGCCCCGTCACATATACTAATGTGCCACAAACAGGACGTTAATATCACCAACCATTCCCATTTTATTAAGGTGTATCCATATAAATGGCCCACCCTGTATATATATAATTGCTCTGGAGAAATATTATTAGGATTTTTAAAATATGTTTTCTACACCATAATTTTCATACAGAACATTTTTAAGAAAAAAAAAAAAGAACATTGTAAATACATACCAATAATAAAAAGGACTGTCGTAATCTAGGGAAGTAAATGATCTTACCTGTTAGAGAATTAGTGCTGGCCTGGGCTTCAGAAAACAGAGACGGAGGCTTGTTGTCACTGTATCTCATGGCTACGGTGTAGCGTCTTTCCTGGCTCTGAAAAGCTTTTTGAAAAAGTAGAGAGAAATGTAAATATATCTCAATAAAGCATCACTCACTCACTCATCATCTATACCGCTTTATCCTGGAGTATCCCAGGAGACTTAGGGCATGAGGCGTGGTACATCCTAGACATTCCATCCCACGGCACACACAAACTACAGGCAATTTGGGAACGACAATTAGCCGAAATGTCCTTAAACAGTTGGAGGAAACCGGAAAACCCAGAGAAAACCCACTAAGCATGAGGAGAACATGCAAACTCAATGCACACAGACTTGGGACACAAATCCAACCCGGATCCTTGAAGTGCAAGGCGACAATGCTAACCACTAAACCACCATGCTGCCAGATAACTCAGCTTATCAGTGATAAAAGATTGACATTAACAATCTGATTTTAATCAGCAAGCTTAAGAGTAATATGCTTTTTACAGAATAAGATTTACTTACAGAGAATTTATATAAGAACATACTCTCGAAAAGCATCTCAGCATGAGCAACAACTCACCTTAAGCCGAGTGGGCTACGATAGCAGAAGACCATATCAGGTTCCAATCCTGTTAAGAACATAAACTCAACCAAACTGGTCCGTTAAAGATTAGAAGGGGGAAAAAAATCACATGATCTCTTTCCAGTCTCCAATTGTCCACTTTCGATGAAGCTGTCCCCGTTATAAGCTCAGATTCCTGTTCTTGACTGGACTGACAGGAGTTTAACCTGACGTGTTCTTCTGCTGTTGTATTCCATCCACCTCATGTCTGTTCTGAGATGTGTTTCTTCTTATTTCAGTTGCTATGACTACGTGAGTGAAAATCCCAGTAGATCAGAAGTTACCGAAATACTCAAAGCACCCTACTGTACCTGGCACGAGTAACAATACCATGGTTAAAGTCAAAGACATCACATATTTTCTCCATTCTGAGGTTTGATGTGAACATTATCTAAAACGCTTGAACTGTGAATGCAAGGTACGATGCCTTATAATTGGCTGGTTGGGTAACTGCGTAAATGATCAAGTATACCAGTGTTCCCATTAAAGGAGAATAAACCAGTGTGAACACTATTTCAAATCTTTTGTTTTTTTACAGACCACAGGAAGCATAGTTCCACCCAGTTGCTTTTAACTGTACCACAATACGAATCTAAGGTTATACTAAGGTTAATTACTTCCTTAAACGAATTATCTGAAAGACCAAGCATACCTCGAGATGGTCTAAAAGAAGGAAGCTCTGTGCTGCAGTCTTCACTGGACTGACTTGACGCTTGTCCTGAGCCAGCTTCCCTTGTCTGGTGGCCTACGATTTCATTGTCTGTAGCTCTGAGGTTTTTCAGAAGAAAATAAGTTTGCATCCTGCCTTTCCCCTTCACCTCAATCTCTCCCCGTTCCTCTAGCTGGAACTGCTTGTCCTGAAGAGCACTGGAAATAAATCAAGACTGAGGATAGATAACTACTGGAATAAAATGTGTTAAGGACAACATTGAGTAATTCATTAATCCCATCCAACAATTCTAAAGTGGTAACAAATACAACTGAAATTGTTCTGCATATACTGTACATGAGGGACTTATCGTTGTTCTTAGAATTGAATTAGGCTAGGAAACTCACTGATGGACGCTGGGGCTGAGGTGGATTTTGTTGGGCAGGCCGTGACTCTCCATGCGAGAGGCCGTATTAACAGTGTCTCCGAACAGGCAATAGCGCGGCATCTTCTCTCCAACAACACCCGCCAGAACTGGACCACTGTGCAAGCCCACTCGTATCTGGATTCACAAAGAGAGGGGACAGATCCAATCATGGACGCTCTTAAAACTTGATCATACTCTTCCCTCATTTCAGTAGGTAAGGCCAGATAGAAGAATTCCTTTCCAACAGTAGTGTTGTTGTTGTTCTTTCGGCTGCTCCCGGCAAGGGGTCCCACAGTGGACCATTTGGTCCACACATACAAGCTTGGCACAGGTTTTTTACGCCAGATGCCCATCCTAACACAACCCTCTCATTTTATCCGGGCTTGGGACCAGAACCAGTGGCTGGGGTTTGGGCACTGGCTGGGAATCGAACCCGGGCCTTCTACATGGCACCTACTGTATTAGGGCACTTCCTTATTAGGGAATTAGGGCACTGGTGGCCACTGAGCCACCAGTGCCCTAATCCGGGTCCAACAATCAAAGTCAAAAAAAAAAACTTTTGCAACATGGAAAAAAATTATTTATATTTACTTTATTACTTTCAATATAATCAGTTGCTGTGTATGGGACAGTAGTTTTAAAACAAAAAATGCAGGTATTTACTGTTTGTATTTTCACCTGAATAGGTCCTCCTGTAACCGGGTTGGTCACCTCTTTGGCAGCGATTATCATACCGAGGGCAAAGTTAGCCACCCGCTCAGCGTGACTGGATACCGGGATTGGGACACCACCCACCACCATATAGGCATCCCCTATTGTTTCAACCTATAAAATAAACATCAGATATTAAATCACAAAGTCTATATGCAAGTCAATACCAGGGGTGAAAGTCCTGTCGTGTAAAGCTCATAGAGCAAGTTTCTCTTTATGTCTACACTTATTTCAGTTTAGAATTGACTCATGCAAACTAACTGCTCAGGGGGCGAATTGCAAATTGCATAAAACGGAGAGCTAGAGCACTACATAGGGTGTAGAATCCTTTGTTCCACACTCCAAGTAGTTCCCTTGTTCAGGGGTTGGAAAGTGATTGGGAATCCATCATGTGTTAGAAGCTAGTTTGTTTTGTAGCTCAACATTAGCCATGAAAAAAATCATGGACCCGTCAAGAAGTTTATATTTATACTTTATTGGTGTCATACCTTTCACATACAGTATGATCTTCGGCAAATTAATAATATACCATTGCAGAATATAATAACATGAATATTAAGAGTCTTGAGTGTATGTATAGTTTACCTTGTAAACATTGTGAACAGTGGTGAGACGGTCGAATTTCAGGTACATGGAGTTGAGCATGTTGACGATGTGTATGGGCTCACACTGGGAGCAGATGTTGGTGAAGGTTACCACATCACTGAACAGCACGGTGCACTCCTTAAACTCACCTGAAGAGCAGAAACAAACCTGGAACTAATATCTACAGTAGGAAGAATTGTGATTTAGAATGTAGAATATGAATGTGCTATAAAATTTCGAGTATATAGAATAGCAATATATTGGGGTGGATCTATAAAAAGACCTCCCTAAACACGTTGGCATATATGACATACAGTATATTGTGTCTGCAGTGTTATAATGCAACAAGACAGTACCCATCTCGACCCTATTCATAGGGTCCCTATTCTTTAAAAAAAAAAGTCATTCACCTGCCTCCACTCTTTTGCCCTCCTTCAGCTGATTGGCCACGTGCTTGGGAAGCATGGCATACAGCAGGTTCTCCGTCTTCTGTTTCTCCTGCTCAAGATGCTGAGAAAGCTGGCGTAGCTGTTCCTTCTTGCGCTCCAGCTGGCTGGAGAGCTCCATCTCGGCCAGGCGCTGCTGGTTGAGCAAAATGAGGTGGCGTGTAGCGTCATGCGGAGCGATATCAGAAAGATGCATGTGCCTTTCCTCCAGCTCCTGCAGGCTGCGCAGTAAGGGGGACGCCTGGTACAACATGCAGTGCAGAGGGGCCATCCACATCATCTGACCTGGGAAAAACAAGAAACGCAGAAATACGAGGTTAATGGAGGTGGATTAAACCTGTGGATTATACAGATTCTGGCCTAGAACTAACTGTGTCCAGACTGAAAATGAAACCTTGGTATGAGGGGTGTCTTGGTTCCCACCTCTGAGCTCAAGCATGGGCATCTCTTTCCAGTACTGAGGCATCATCTCTCTCCGGGTCTGCAGGACAAAATGGCTGTTGATGAACTTGCGAATGCTAGCGATGGTGAAAGTGACCTCCGGATGCAGGATGGTAAAATACTGATCCAGCCGAATGCCTGTGGTTTGCAATCCTGGGACGATCTTTTGCACTGTCACTCCTGCCTGCCTTACCTTCAGCTAGACGAATATATGAAAATATTAAGCTTTTGGAAAGTTCAGTGTTGCTCTTTATAGTTTTTCTTAAATAGATAATGCCTAAATGCCTTAATCTAATTGCTTGACATGTATATGGTACGATGAAGTCATTGGGCCTCACTTGTTCATCAAACACGATATGGAATGGGAAGGCAGTGCAGAATGTCTTCAGGTCTATGCAGAGTTCATCTGGGTACACCGGCTCAAATCCTCTCAAAAGTTTGCCTGAGGGAAAACGTGTAAGCAGAAATGCTTGATTTTACATCATTCTTACATTTCAACTACGCAGCCTGTTGTTTAATGATAGAAGAAACAATCTTTTTGCAGCCATATGGAAAACTCAGATGGGATTTCAACGGGAAACCGTGCGCTATCACTCGGAGTTCCTGGGTCACCATGAGATCTCCATGCAACCACAAGAGGTCCTCATGGCTCCCAATGAGATAAGGTTTATTCCTTGGGAAATCACTGGGTTCTGCAAATGTTCCTTATATTTACACTTACAAAGATAGCCAAGAATGCCTTCGGAAAGTTTATAAAACACATATGTGACCCTGGACTAGTTTAACAACCCAAAGGATGCAGGAAAATTTCATTCCTTCATTCATTTATTCATACTCTATACCGCTCATCCTGTGTGGGATGGGATGGGATGGGATGGGTCCAGGAACCTACCTCCAGGGAACTTAAGGCAAAAGGTGGGATACATCTTGGATGGGGTACCCACTGTACCAACTGAAGGGCACAAGCACACGCTCACACACACACACACAATCAAAGACTATGGGCAATTCACAAACAACTATCAAGCTAGTGTGCATGTCATTAGACTCTCATTAGACTAACAGGGTTACCCACTGTGCCACACAATTAGGATTTAAAATGCTATTTACTCCCATTCATTTCCAATACTACAAATCGAATTCCATTACAACTGAATTCTGCCAAATCACAACGAGCTCAAAAACAACTGGAAATTCTCCTGGAAATCAAAGTCATTTCCTAATCCTACAATCCTACAGTCGTTTTCCACAACAGTATAGATCACAAGTCACTGTATTCATTTTGCATCTATACAGAAGTGCTAAATAGAAATATGATATTTATTTGACTTCCACCTTTTCCCAGCTGCACCAAGCGCCTGACTGTCTCCCAGCGGTTCCTACAGGTGCCGTATGTGAGCCTGTTGCTCTTTCTTGATCTCTCCACCTCCTTGGGAAGCATTAGTGGAAAAAAATGATTTCAGATTTACTGTGAAAGTCATTAATTAATCCACGAAATTAAGGTTTTAAGTAGTGAAAGGTATACAGTATACAAATTACATTATTCAGCAATAAGGAAACATTTTACATGCTTGTTCATACTGCACATACCGTGTCGTTTCTGCATGCTGGGGTGTGATTGTGTTGTAATACTGATGCACTTTTGCTGCCCAACTTTTTGGAAAAAGCAGGATTGTTGCTTATGAGGAAAACAACATGCTCTTTCTTTCCTGTCCTTTCCTCCTCCTCCATCCGATTCACAATCTTCATGTCTATTTGGCTGTTAAAGAAGTCCTTCGCTACAGCTCCAATGATGCCTAAAATGCCAAAGGAAAGTTGGACATGTCAGTTATTTTCGTACCTGCTGCCTGTAATGGATGCATGAAATACAATAAAGTTATATTTTACGAGTTAACATGTACAAAGTACAAATGTCACCCCGGTGGAATCAGATCTATGTTAATTATCAGGTGTTTAAAGAAGCAGCCTAAACAGCCATGTGTCTCACCTGGGACAATGTGACAGAGCCCACTGCGGTCAGAGTAATAGTGTAAGAGCATGCTGCCATCGCAGTTCTTTTCCACACGGAATGATGGTGCATTCATCTCCTGCAAAAAGGATGTTTTTATCGATATACAGTGCCTAAGGGGTTAGCGTTGTCGCCTCGCACATCCAAGGTGCGGGTTCGATTCACATCGCCGATCGCCGCCTCTGTGTGCATGAAGTTTGCATGTTCTCCCCGTGCTTGGTGGGTTTCCTCCCACAGTCCAAAGACATGCAGATTCGGCTAATTGGCGGTCCCAAATTCCAGTTAGGAATGACACTTCCAACATGCTTATGGAGGAGCAGGGACAGGATTGCCACAATATTGGTTTACAGCAAATAGCTAATACATTTCCTTACTGTAAATGCAACCAGTGTCTACAAGTGAATATAAGATCAAATGCAAAGATTGGGAAAGGAAAATAGGTATTACGAAGTGAATAACCCAGAGGAAAACGTAGTAAATTTGCATCCCTTTCATACTACTGGACATACTGTAGGGTTGAACAACATCTTGCTGAAACCTGGCAACCTGGATTATTGAAAAATAATGGTTAAGGATAACTTTAAAGCGAACCTAAAAGCACTCAAATACAATACTGCATATTTTATGTACCTTTAAAACCTTTCTTTAAAATTCCCTTCCAGACACCCGAGTCGCTTCTCGCCTACTGTACCTTATACGAGAGCGAGAGGTAACCGTGCAGCGCATCCAGATTTTCTATGAACTCGAACAGGTTTCCTCCCAGCGTGCGCAGCATGTGGTCATATCCTGATCTTTTACAGAACTCAAAGAAGTACTCTCCAAACTGCCTCAGCACGGCACTCGCTTCCAGATCTACGAAGCAAAGCAAAGGCAAAGAGAAAAGTCATCTCGACAGATCTCATATTAACACAGGTGGGGGGAAAAAAAGACCTGTAGAACAGCTTTATCCTGTATACAGACCAGGGGCCTGGTTCCTATCACAGGAATCTTTGGGCTTGAGGTGGCATACACCCTACACGGGGGGCCAATCTATTGCAGGGCACATACACATATACACACACGATTACACGCTCATTCACACACAAAGGGATTTGGGAACGCCATTTAGCCTATTCTGCATGTCTTTGGGCAGAATCGAACCCGGAGCCCGGAGGTGCAAGGCGACTGACTACTAAGCTACCGTGCCACCAAAACTGGTGCACCAAATCTCTCAGATATACATTTTTTAAGGATATTTGTTAGATAGAAAATAGTAAATATAAATGTATAACCAGTTGAAGGCAATTTAAATCTAAGTGATAAAGTGGAATAAGTGATAAAGTGTATTTTTCCATGGTTCTGTGCAGTTCATTTACACTAAATCCTTCACCTTCACAGTTCATGTTTCATGTATATACATACACTATGACACGTTTTCCTTTATCCTCCTCCATGTTGTTGTTTTCCGCACCATGGTAATTGAAGAATGTTTCTACAAAATGGACTGCATGTGCTGTATGTATAAAGACAGAATGACAACTAAAATGGAATCAACAGGTTTTACCAAGAAGCTCGCACGCCTCTGCCACAAGACGCATGGTGATGTCATCTTTGTACACCTCATACGTCATGAAGGTGTCTTGGACGCCTGCTTCGCTCCTAAAAAAAATTTTTTTTTAAATCATGCTTTAAATTAGGAAATGAGATCAAGGAATCAATCATGAACAAAATGTAACTTACATTTATATCAATAATATTAGGTCAGCTGAAAGATCCAAATATGGATAACACAAATATGGTCTACAGTATGTTAAGTTCTTGTCCCGGGATAAAATGGGAGGGTTGCGCCAGGAAGGGCATCCTGTGCTGTGTTGTTGTGGAAATCGGATGGCCCGCTGTGTTGCCCCCTCGACAATAACAGCCATACTTAGATTTAATACATCAAAATTTTGACTTATCCTCATTTTTTCTTACTTTCTATATTGTGTATATAGAACGACTTAAGTGGCCAGCTAATAGTAGGAAGGGAACCAGCTCACAAGTTGTTATCTAACATTCTTATCTGTTCAAGCTGCTATACCTAAAAAAAGATACATGTTTTCTGCAGTCACCATCCACTTTATCAGGAACACCTGTAAACCTGTTCACGCTGTTATCTTTGTTCCCCCCACTTGTGCTGTGAGCACATCGGGCGGCGGATTCTGTAAATTTTCATTGCAATGGTAGTTTTACAGGGCCAGGTTGCTAACCCCAATGTCCAGCCCTCCTCCTTTCTCATCCAGGCTTTGCAACCAGATATGGCAGAGTGATGGGAGAAATGAATTTAAAGGTCTTGCCCAAAAGCCCAACAGTGGCAACCTTGGGACTGGCACCTAGGAACCTATGATCTTTTGACCAGCAACTCATTGCAAAAGGGTTGAGCAGAAAAGAGTGATATGTACTGTATACAGTATGCTTGATTTTACACACTGAGCTTCTGTCATTTGATTGGCTAAGATCGGATAAGTGCATGAATCCTAGAGATTGTGGAGGCCAATGGTGACCATTGTATTTATTACCATTTTTACAACATTCACATTCACACATTTCAGCCAAGTTGGGAATGCCAATTAGCTTCTGAAATTTGCATGTCTTTAGACTGTGGAAGGAAACTGGAGTACCCGGAGGAAATCCACCAAGCACGGGGAGAACATGCAAACTCCATGCACAAAAAGGCGGGAATCAACCGGACCCTGGAGGAACAAGGCAACCAAGGCAACAGTGCTAACCACTAAATAGTCTTTATTTGACCAAATGCTTTTCAACAACACTCAGCAGTAATATCTAAATATCAACATAACGCCTTAATATTTCATGAGAAAAAGTCAGTATCCCACATGGTGCTAAGAAAAGCACTTTAGGGCACATGAGTCATGCTTTTTGTGTGTGTGTGTGTGTGTGTGTGTGCTTATGCTCATACTAATTTCATAAGCTCACATTCCTTTTCAGCAATATAATAGTCGTATAATCTTCACTAAAGTAAAAAAAAAAAAAAAAGGCCCCATTTCTTCATATCTTATCCACAGCAAGATTCAGTCACTTAGTCTGTACTCTTTTCCGCCATCTTGTGGCTAAAGTGGGTATTTTTAAAAGTCATATCAATTAATTACCTGAGTTTATTCCATGTGTCTTCACCGAATTTATCGATCACCAGCGACTTCAGACACGTGTTAATGAATCCGTACTGTTATAATAATAAAAAATAAAGGAGAAAATGTTATTAAATGCATAGTACATATATCATGGGCTAGTTAAAATAGGACTATAAGATAGAAGTCTAAAGACCCAGTCCAACTATTGCACTTAATATTAAAATGTACACATTTAACTAGTAAGACAAATCATAGAATTCTGGGGAAATTATGCCAAAATCTTACCATTTCACTAGCTTGATGTTGTTGTGCAGAGGAGCGGATCATTCATTCTCACTTCCAGGACTGACAGAACGATGCAACAGTGAGCGAGCGAGCTTCACGTCGCAGCGTGCGCGCGGTCTACGCTTGCATGCATAATTATTCGCCATTTCATTACAGGTCAGTTTACTAATCAAACCCTTGCTATATATATTTTTTTTTCTTTTTTCTGCCAATCCCTGATACTCACTGTGGCACTTTTAACTTTTTAATTTAGAATCAATTATTAGTTTATCAACACTGTTAGAAATACAGAAAAGCCACTACAGAAAATGCAACCGACACAAGATACTCCATGCAGTTAAAGTTTTTAGTTTGAAGAAAAACACACATTATTCATGCAACTCTTTGTTTTCCCCATGTGTGATTAATATGTTTAATATGAAAAAAAAAAATTAAAAAGAAATAAACCCTGTGTAATAATTATATGTGAAAATATAAAAATTTTCTGTAAAATTATACAACGATGTAAAAATCATGTTTAAGGGGTAATTGTGTATGAAATTATGTAAAAATAAAAGAATCTTGTAAAAATAATGTGAAAGTAAGTAAATTCTGTGCAAAAAAAATTTTTTTTTTACAAACATGAATTACTCATGTAAAATAACGTAAAAAAAAATATGAATTGTGTATAAAACTAATGTGAAAATGAACAAATCTAGTATTAAATCACAAATTCCTTAGCAAAAATAAATTCCTTATGTGTATGGCCAAATATGAAAAGAAAGCCAATTCTGTGAAATCACAAGTAAAATGGACATTGTGTAATATCATGTGAAAATAAATGCTTTGTATATATGAAAACATATGGTAAATGTATCATATGTAAAGTCAACTGTGCAAAGAAGTGCATCAAGTGTAAAATCCTAGCACTGTCATATCTCTCTGAACTCTTTCATATTCACTCCGGTCGATTTCATGGTGCTTAGATTATTATTAATATTAGTAGTACTGTAGTATTATTCACTTATAAAGTGCTGTGCAAAATGGAATGTATAAAATGAATGAATCATGCCTTAAATCAAATGCATTGTGTATAAAATATGTGACTTTTCTTTAGGTTATATTATACAGATATATGCATAAGAAATTGGATATGATCTAATATGCATAAATAATGTGCATTTTTAATGGTTTCAATATAGAAATTCTTGTAAATGTTTAGCAAGCGACAAACATATTGTGATGTCCCAAATAAATCACAAATAAATTTATATACATAATTCCTTCACAGTAAAGTTATTGGCTCTTATAGATAACTTTATTTATTTATTATTAGTTGCTTTATTTGTATGCATAAAGGTTGAAGATCAGTTCTTGTTTAAGTTACTGAGGATGCTAATCGTTTTCCAAAAGTTGGCCCACCTCCCACACTGGGATTCATTAGTCTCAAAAATACCTGCCCTGTGATTGGATGCTGTTTTCACAATGCAATTATTTACTTTAAAAAATTAATTTAATGAAATTCATTAAAAAAAATAATAAACACATGGGCAATACTATGTACCCTCATTTAATAGCCTGTAGATCCACCTTTAGTAACAATAACTTGAAGTAATCATTTCCTGTATGACTTTATCAGTCTCTAATAGGACATTATCCTGGAAGCCACTGGGTTTATTCAGACGAAGTATTGCAAACCTCAGTCATGTTTACGTGTTCTTGTTGACGGCTTCCTCCACACTTATTCAGTCTTCTTCTAATTGTGCTGTCATGAACTTTAACATTTAACATGCTCAGTGAGGCCTGAAGGGATACTTTTTTGTATTTCTTTGAACATTGCACTGTCTGCAGAATAGTAAACTTATTTCCAAATTGTTTGGAAATTGTTTTATAACCCTTTCCAGATTGATGTGCAGTGACAATTGATTCTCTAAGACCATTGCTTATGTCTTTTCCTCACACACGTAAATGCTCCAGACCAGAAAACTGCCTAAACTTCTGATTTTATAGAGGTGTGCATATCTGCTGATGATCATTTAAAGGCTGATGATTAACAGAACCTAATCAGAAAAAAAAATTATATGTTGTTGTTCATTGTGTTTTTTTTTGTTTGTTTGTTTTTTTACGAAAATAAAAATGGGTCCTAACTTTTGACTGTAAATCTGACTGATTCACTTAGTGAATACATTATGTTTAACCTGCCACTTTTCTGAATGTAATAAAATGGCCAAAAAGGTCGCACACACTAATATGTTGTTCTATTAAGTTCATCTTTGATTACATTACAGTATTCATGTGTGAAGAAGATTTCTCATGCTTCCAGACCCACTCTTTCACATCTTTAAACCTGTAATTTGCTTGTTCCATCAGGGGGGAAAAAATGCATAGATGTGATAAACTGGTCATTCAAAACCTTCCAGTGGACAGCCGACTTCATTAATAACATTGCTGCGTCTTGATCTGACCAAGTGAAACAACCCGAGATCATAACATTTTACTTAGGTTATTTATCCCAACAGATCATTTGTCCCACACTTCCACACACTCTAACATGTTCTGTCTTAGTACCGATCTGTGCCTTTGTTGCATCACATCTCACTCTCCCTCATCTTCCCTGTTATATAACCTGTTTCCTGACCAGTGCCTTCTCCTCTTCCTGGTACTTGGAGCTATGACATCATACAGTATCTTGCCTCTCCTGCATATATTTCCTGCATGAGGGCAAGACATGCTTGAAGTCTCACGTTCATGGCATACATCATATGTTATCTCCTTCTTGTTTTACGGCAGTTGGCATCGAGTAAGTTGCATTACCGCTCTTATTTATTTCTGTTTTATTTTAATGTTAACTTTCTTGGTGCCGTCATTTAAATAGAACAGCTGTGTAAGCAGTGCAAGCACATGTCATGCTACTAGGACCACACACTATGCTGATTGATATGTCATTGGTGATGTCATTGGTCACGTCCTCCTAATTCCTAACTAGATCTAGGTTATATTTGGAACTATGGAAAAAGCCACATTTCCAAAGTCTACTAAATTCTACTATCTGGAATTAACATTACAGATATCAAGAACCTATTTTTGACTAGATGGAACTGCTCCTTTGTGCTTGACACATATGACACGTTACTGTTAACATATGACACGTTGCTGTTTAACGGTGGTTGGAATCCAGCAGGTTGCATTACTGCCAACCAAAGGTCTCATTCTCCCTTGTCAAGTCCAGCCTTTCTTAAAACTAAATACTTCTTTCTCTGTTCTTGCCTTGTCTTGTTCTGTGTCTTGAATTCTTCATCTGCTTTATCCACACACATCCACACACTCTTTTTTCTTGACACGTTTCCTCTCTGTACCATTCTGCGTCTTTAATTGGAGTTGTGTAAGCTGCATCACCGCCATCCACAGATCTCGCCTTTCTCAGCTTCCCTGTTCTTTCCAGTCCAGTCTTTCTTAAAAAGAAAAAAAAAACACACATTAAATGTTTCCTTCCCTAATTAGTGACTCCCCGTTCTAAAAAATTGTATGTATGCATTTAGAGTGATATGTAACAAAATTACTACTAGGGCCGCACAGTATGCTTACTGGTCTGTCACTTGGTGATGTCACTGGTGACATCATACTGAAGGATCCTGGACAAGCCTCGAAGCGAGGTTTTAGTTGGGAACTACGGCAAGCTGTTTTAACATTTAACGGATATACTTGACTATTTAACATTACAAGTACCAGCAGCATATTTGTGACTAGTTGTAACTGCATTGCCATGTGGAACCACACGGTCTGCTGGACACCTGTAACTCGCTCTAGCTACGTATGAATTCGGAGATACACGTAACAAAATAACTACTAGGGCCTCACAGCGTCCTGATTGGTCACGTTATTTGGTGATGTCATTCGTCACGTCACACTCAGGGAAAGGACACAGGCCTCGAAGCGAGGCTTTATTTGGAACCGCCCCTTTTGCTCGACACAAGCTTCGGAGCTTTCGGAATCAAACGTAACAATACTAATTATAGGCTCTTCGATTTTATTCCCGTGCCCGCGTTAGGAGACGACTTTCATGTGAACGTAGAGAATACCGGGAGGAGATAACCAACCATGTCAAATCTCAGCAAAGGCGGCACCAAAAAGGACACCAAGATGAGGATACGTGCTTTTCCTGTGAGTACTGCCGGCCTACAGTGAGGCCTGAGCCGGCCGGACCGTCACTGCCAGACCGAGGCTTTGATCGAGGCCTGTCCGCGTTGTTCCACCGCGCAAAAAAAAACATTGTCACAAATGCAAAAGTTAAATAATGTCACAAATACACAATTAGACCGAACATAAGGATTATTGCGGCGAGGTTAATATTTAAGTATCCATTAGGTGAAGATTGATATCCGTGGCCCTCGCTAGTCACTTGTTTTATAAGGAGATGACAACAAATGGTAGCTAAAGGCTAAACCAGCTAGCCGGCTAACGATAGAAAACTAGCTACCGTTAGTTAGCGTTAGTTCTTCCAGTTTTTTCCTCTCAGCTGTTTTCACGGAGGTCAGTTTCAAATACCAATAGACTAACGTCCAGTATTCATGTTGGCTGTATACACGAAATTTATTGACTACATTGTGATATGCGGGTCTTTAGGAAGCAGCGCTAGTTAGCTGAGTTAGACCTAACGTTAATTACTCATCTGACAGTTAGCTTTCGGTAAAGCAAGGATTTCTTGAAGTATTTGTTTTTTATTTCTCCATTGAGCAGCGTCTGATTTAAATAGAACAATTTTTGCAAATATGATTAATGCACGGCAACTTTATATGTCAGATAATGACTCTTTTCTGTCCTCTGAAACTGTCGGTCCTAAAACTGAAGCATTTGTCATAGCTACAAATGCAAAGTTGTTTACTTCAAGGTTATGGCATTTTTCATGCTTACACAATTCATACTTTGAGAATTTTATTATGGTATGTTTTTTCCCGTGTTTAGTCGCTGATGGGTTTCAGGGGACAAAAGTGAATGTCCTGTAGAGCAAAGGGCCATACAGTCAATGATTTAGTAAAATGTTTGACAGTAACTATTAAAGCATGATCTGTTCGAGTCCATGTGTTATTAGAGAAGTTTGCTCTTAGTTTACCTTGTTGAGCTAGTTTTACATCGTGATTCCAACAGTCTTTTGAGATTATCTTATCTCATTGTTTGACACAATCACAGTAATATCTTGGTTGAAACCAACTGTGAATGATGAAGCTCCTATAACAAAACGCATTGAAAGCGAGCTTACATTAATAAGGTTATCTTATTTGTATATGTTTTTGTCATCCTCTTATTGGTGGTTTTATGATGATGAATGTTGGCAGACCGGTCACACTTTACCGTTTTACATAAGGGTCCCAGATTTGTTTTGGAGAACACTTGACCCCGAAGTCTGGTTCATTTTGATCAATGAGAACACAAACGATAGGCCTTGGAAACCGTCCGCGGGTCTGCTTGTAAAGTGGTAGTCTTACAGTGTACTTGGGCATGGATCGAATCAGATATGGAAACCAGTCATACCTGAGAACGGAATTAGATCACTGTTTAGATGCAATGTCGTCAGTGCCGTCTGTCTCGTTTTCTGTTGCGTAGCATGCACCGATCTCATCCTCTAACCTACACAGCCATACTAGATAAAGTAGAAAGGCACATGAGATCTTAAGAGGGGAGAGATGGGAGACAAGCTTAGGTGTCTGTGCGCTCACTCAGGCAGACGGAGCGGATAGCTGCTGTCCGCTGAGTGTACTACGCTGATCCCAATGGTGTTCGAGTGAGCAGTTTAAAAGATGCGGTAGTCTGGCATCATATGGCTCTGAGGAAGCACGTGATGGGCTTTGGCCTTCCCAGACTTGTGGTAGTATCTTTCAATAAAGATTCAATAAAAAAAAAAAAAAATGTGTAGTACTTTTAACAATTGTCATTGTCGCAAAGCAGCTTAACACAATCAAAATTATGGAAGTTAGTATGAAATGTGAATGTGTACGAACCAAAATAATCAGATTGTCCCTGATGAGCAAGATGGCAAAGAAAGAAACCTTGAGAGGAACTTATTGACAAGTGGGAATTGGATGCTAATAAAATTGGGTTAAAATGGGGAAACACCCCCCCCCCCCCCCCCCAAAAAAAAAAAGTAGAAAGGGAGAGCATTGTTCTTGCATTTAAATTTTCAAAATATCAATAATATATTACATAAAAGATAATATTATAACATATTTTGTATTTAATGGCGGCTGACAAATCAAATAGGTGCATGCTGCTGCCTGCTGTGTCGGAAAGTGTAAATATGCAAGCATGCCTGGGAGACGAAAAAAGCAACGTGAACATTAGCCAGGAGGGATTGGGAAGTGGGGAAGAACTGTTCGTGGGCACAATACAAATTAATTCAGACTGACAATATCCTAAGAATGTTCTATGATTTTTAGCTTGATTTTGTCCCCATTGGAGGCGAAAAGCGTATGATGTAGTAAAATTGTTTGGATGTCATTTGAGATTGGTGATATTAACACAGTGTGCTCACCAGTGGTCAGTTTAGTGCCATTGTGACCAAATGCACGTGGCAACAATGTCATTGCGGTGTAAAAGCCCAATTCCCACTTTGCGGTGTAAAAGCCCAATTCCACTTTGCGGTGTAAAGCCCATTTCCCACGTTCACATTTTTTGCTGCAAATTGCTACAAATCTACAAATCATAATGAATTTGGGGTAGTCATACTTTAAGACCCTGGCTTACTGACGAGGGTCAGAGTGATACACACATTCTTTGAGTATTTTTTTATCTTTTTTTTTATTTTGTGGAAGAACTGCAGCGTTTTATAATTTGTAGGTCCAGAGAGGATTGTCCATCCTCTGTATGTGTTTATAAACCTATCTGTGATTATTCTTGCCCTTCAGTAGTGAATCATAGACTACCATATTACACCCTATTACTGCACCATATTTTATGATGGCAATCAGTTTTAAGCACCATCATGGTATCACTGTTATAAGCTGTACATGTTTAAATCTGCATCGGTCACAAGTTTTCGAGCCTTGCAGTTAATAATGGTCATTTAAATCAAACTGGGACTTTTTAATTGTGCATAATAACAGACAGTTGAAATAAACCTCTCTATTGCTCTACTAAATGCTCTAATCCACTAATGCACTTATCCCGGCATTTCACTAGTGCTCGAATTTCGCCAAGGAACAAGGTTTTCTTAGTATGCCGGAGCCATGATCAGACTGCCTGCTTCACATCTGAAGGCCTCCCAGGAACTCTTTTAGTGCCCCAAACATGTGGAAATGGCTTGGAGCGAGGTCAGGACTGTACAATTAATGTGACGCTAACTAGCAGCCGAGTTTTTATAATGTGCAAGTGGTTTCGGAACAGTGGAATGAACAGTTCCCACCGATACAATACATCTCTCCAAGTTGTTGACAAATTATCCGTCAGTTTTCGAGGATCATGCATACCATTCCCTGAATGTTCATGGGAACGACTGTAGTGCTTCCCGAGCCACCTCGGCTGGGATTATCATTCTTGGACGTACGGCCTTCTTTACTTCTACTTTTCTAAGACTTTCATCACCATAGTGTTGAGCAGTCTTATGTACATTCATGAAAAGGTTAGTCACAATTCCCGGGTTGTCTTGAATGCCCCATGCATATTATAGCACTTTGATTACCTGAAGTCTCTTTATACAGATATGTAGCTCGTCAGAGCGTACCGTAGAACTATTTGTGGATGAGTATCCGTGGCCTTTTGTACCAAATCATTCATTTTTCTGTCCCTTTACAGGCACAGGTATTTTGTCTTACCGCTGCTTTAGTGGCTTGCTGTAGCAAATGACGTCAGACCACACTGAATCCAAGACGTCATGGATAGTTTTTGAAACCATAGTCATTATTATAAAATTGGGATCTGAGGTTTAGTTATGACAATCATCTAAAAACGATCAACAGGATAAAGGTTTCCATAAAATTTGTGTGATTTAAAAATACGTGTTTAAACAGGATGATGTGTTGTAAAAAAAACAATAATCGCTGTAGTGTAAGAGTAATTAAAATGTAATTGGTGTATTGGAAAATAATCATGTTGCTAATAGTAACTCCACTTTGCCTCTGAAGGCTAATTATATTTATTTAACAACGTTTCCATCATGATGTATTTCTTAATTAAATCATAGCTGTTTACAGATTCCCTATTACAGATGCCACAAGTCATCAATGACTTGAAGATCGAGGCCAGTTGATAGAACAAGTAAAAATAATTGCTCCTGCTTAGCTGAAACAACACACTGCAGTATTTCATGAGTCAGTTCAGGAGAAATGCCAAGACCCGTGCTGGTCAATGATTCATTCAGTGCTTGTAAATTATTCTTTCATATTAATGGCAGGGTATTTTATTCCGGTCGTTCGTTTTGAAATGAGCAGGTGACAAAGTCACAGGTGGCCATCAATTTTACTCACAGGGAAGAAGTATTATAAAGTAATGGAGAATATTTTGTGCATGTTTTCTTTTACAGGGGTGTTAAAAAGCATAACTGGTGAAATCTTGGGCGTCGTAGGTATATCATAATTTAGAAATATGAAAAAAGAAGTAGAAAACAGGACTTAACATGGCAAAACACAGGATCTTTCGCCAAACAGCTTTGGTATTTCGTGTCTCTCTTATGCAAGCTTTGCATATCTTTGGAATGCTGTAAAACTCACTCTCTGCTTAATGTTTTTCTCGAAAATATTACCAAAAGTTCATTATGGTAGTTTGTAATTTAAATGGTTTTGCTTTGGCAGTCTGTAGTGCACCAAACCTGTGCTAGTGAAAGTAGGAGCAAGGGGAACAAAAAGAGAGGTAATGATTTGGAAGTGAAACAAAGGGGGTTCCACTGCAGCTTTGTTAAGTATGAAACGTTCAAACAACATCAAAAATGCATTATTTTATTTTCCATATAATGTATTACTGATGTTAAGTGAGACATACCCGTGTTCCAGAGTTTAAATATAAGAACTGAAGTGTAAACATCACTTTTCTTCACCTTAACATTCTCCAGAAATTAATGAATTAAAAGACATTAATTTATGGCATTCTTAGTTTTGCACAGTTGGTAGTTTTGCTTTCTAAAAGAAGCGACATGATTGGCATGATGCACTGGCTTTTGCTCTAAATTGTGAAAGTTATTATAGACATCCTTGTTTTTTATAGACAATCTTGATCTTATCGCGTTTTGCTGTAAAACTTTTCACACACACGCATGATGCCAGGAACTGGCATGTATACAAGTTCCTGTGTCTGGCTGATGGACCGTGCAGCTCTGTTATAGACACAATAAATACTTTAGAAATCAAAGTCAGTGTGGCGATACGTGAATCGGCACACTAAAGAATCACGATTCATAACGGAATAATTTTTCCCTCACATCTCTAGTCATTAGAGACTCAATTGATCAATCTATTTCTTTCCTAGAGCAGTGCATGTTGTTTTTTTTTTTGTTGTTGTTTTTGTTTTTTGCTCCTGACATTTTCGAGTGATTTAACAGAAAATCAATTAAATGACAGTCTGCATCGGGTTTTATGGAACACACATTATAGTGCCTTTATAATAATGTTATAAAGCATAAATGTATAATAATAATTGTATTGTTTTTTTTTGTGCCTTTTCTTTCGCTCAGATGACCATGGACGAGAAGTACGTCAACAACATCTGGGACCTCCTCAAGAACGCCATTCAGGAGATCCAGAGGAAGAACAACAGCGGCCTGAGTTTCGAAGAGCTGTACAGGAACGCCTACACCATGGTGCTGCACAAACACGGCGAGAAGCTATACACAGGGCTACGCGAGGTCGTCACCGAGCACCTGATATACAAAGTAAGAGAGCGAGAGCAGAGGAGGCACAGTTTAGACTGCGTCAAGCAGGGAATGGTTTATGATGATGCGTTCAGCAGGTCTGCAGGTGCAGCGGATCAGCCATATCAGCATTTTTTTTTTTTTTTTTTTTTAAGACAAAAGAGCTACAAAATGCACATTTTGTATAAAAAAAAGCATATAAGGTTGTGTGGTGAGAAATAAATATGCAGGGTTTATTTTAATTTCCTGGTGAGAAGTCAAAGCGGTTAGATTTGTTTTGTCGCTCAGTTACTATTACACTACTACTACACAGCTGTGGGGTGTCCTTTGATGGACATAATCTTTCTCACACACAGGTACGGGAGGATGTTTTAAATTCACTGAACAACAACTTTCTACAAACATTAAACCAAGCCTGGAATGACCACCAGACCGCCATGGTGATGATCAGAGATATTTTGATGTACATGGTGAGTCGAGGTCTCAGTCGAGTGTCTCCATCATGTTTTTTTTTCGTCTGCCATCGTGAAGTTTGCTTCTGTTGTGCTTTGCAGGACCGAGTGTATGTACAACAGAACAACGTGGAGAACGTCTATAACCTAGGGCTCATCATATTCCGGGACCAGGTGGTCCGCTATGGGTGTATCCGGGACCATCTCAGGCAGACGCTGCTAGACATGATCGCCCGTGAGAGGAAGGGCGAAGTGGTGGATCGGTAAGATTTTTTTCTGCCTATGGAGATGAAGATGTTTTTTTGTTGTTTATTGTGTTATTTAAATGTTTTTTCTTTGGTTAGTTGTGTTAAAGTATGGTTCTAAAATTTTCTCCTGAATGAACGTTTTGTGTTTATCAGCGGTGCCATACGTAATGCCTGCCAGATGTTGATGATCTTAGGCCTTGAAGGGCGGTCGGTCTATGAGGAGGACTTCGAAGCCCCTTTTTTAGAAATGTCCGCAGAATTTTTTCAGGTTTGTATTCCGTCATGTCATGTTTCATTATGAGGGTCGTAAAAGTCCGGAAAGAACCATGACAAGCTTAGGAGTTCTGCTGTTTCTATGGATAACTTATCTATCTGTCTTTGCGATTTCAATACCGTCAGATGGAGAGTCAAAAGTTCTTGGCAGAGAACAGCGCAAGTGTATACATAAAAAAGGTCGAAGCGCGGATAAACGAGGAAATTGAGCGAGTCATGCACTGTTTGGATAAGTCAACGGAGGAGCCCATCGTAAAGGTCGTGGAGCGAGAGCTCATCTCAAAGCATATGAAGACAATAGTGGAGATGGAGAACTCGGGGCTTGTGCACATGCTGAAAAACGGAAAGACAGAAGGTACAGTTGTTTCAAGTATTTTATTATTTTTTTTTTTTTACGAAATGACCGTTATGTGTTTCTTAATTTTCAACTTGTAAAGAGTTTTTTTTTTTTTTTTTCAAGTGTGAATTTTAACGTGGCAAACTCTTTGTGTGCATTTAGACCTGGCGTGTATGTATAAGTTGTTCAGTCGGGTGCCAAACGGTCTGAAGACGATGTGTGAGTGTATGAGCGCCTACCTGAGGGAGCAGGGCAAAGCTCTGGTATCTGAAGAGGGAGAAGGCAAGAACCCAGTGGACTATATCCAGGTACCGTCTGTTCCATGAATTGTTCCTTAAACATTTTTTAACTGTGAATGTGCATAGTGGCTCAGAGGAAAATGGCCAAACTGTATGCTTTCTCTCTCTCTCTCTCTCTCTCTCTCTCTCTCTCTCTCTCTCTCTGACTTAGGGATTGCTGGACCTCAAGTCTCGCTTTGACCGCTTCCTGCAGGAATCCTTCAATAATGATCGTTTGTTCAAGCAAACGATTGCAGGCGACTTTGAATACTTCCTTAACCTAAATCCGCGGTCACCCGAGTACCTCTCCCTCTTCATCGATGATAAGCTAAAGAAGGGTGTGAAAGGGGTGAGTCACCTTTTCCTGGGCCTTCAGTCGTAATTTCTTTTTGTTTTCCACCAATAAAAACTAAACTACTTCCTCATGTCAGTTTGTAGAACATCATATGGTGACTAATTATTTTAGTGCGTCACCCTAAACTCAGAGGGCTCCAAGCAATTACAGCGTGTTTACAGTTGGCAGCAATTGCCATAATTTGGCTTTATTGCTTTATATTTGATGTTATTTATGGCTTTATCTTTTGATCTTATACACAGAGAGTACATGTCTTTATTTGTCTCCTCATTTTTAAGCTTGCTTTCTTTCTCTCCTCACTCCCTTCAGTTGACCGAGCAAGAGGTGGAGTCAATCCTGGATAAAGCGATGGTGCTGTTCAGGTTCATGCAGGAGAAGGATGTATTTGAGCGATACTATAAACAACACCTGGCCAGGAGGCTCCTAACCAACAAGAGTGTCTCAGACGACTCAGAAAAGAACATGATCTCAAAGCTGAAGGCACGTGTTACCGAGCTCACATCACCTGCCATTTCGTTATTAAGGTTTCGTCACTAGGTTTTCTAGAATATCTCAGGAATGGGTACCTTGTAGGATTTATGTAAAATAGTCATTGTAACCAGCAGAGAATCTGGGTCAAGTTCATAGCAGGGTTATATGTCTGACATAGGGTTTTATATTTATTAGTTTTTAAGCTTCTTTTCAGTTTGAAGTACATCATTCAATTAGCAACATGGATGGATGGATGGATGGATAGATGGTGTACTTTATTAATCCCAAAGGGAAATTGTATAAAAGAACGACGACGCTTGGTGGTGGCAGCAATTATTTTGACTAATGTACATCGCCGCTCTCTGTCTGGTTTTAAACAGTTGTCCTAACGTCTCTTTGTAAATTTAAGACCGTTACAAAAAACAGGTTGTGCCACATTTTTCAGGCCTGCTGATGTTTTGCACTTAAATGATGCATGCCATTCGTTTGACTGAATTTCTTTTCTGCACTGCAAATTACCAACAGTGCCTCAATTTCTGGATCACAAATTTCTTCTCTCTTTTGCTCTTCTTCTTTAACTTTTTCACCTCTGCGTTCAAAGAAGGCAGTGTGTAGATTGACATCTTAGTCAATAATGCATCAGTTCCTGTTCACGCTTGTGCCTTTCTGATCCTGTTGAAAGGAAGCGTCGCTTCAAGGCAGATTTTGTCTCTGTATTGCGTTCCTGCTGAAGTCCCTCCTAGTTAAACACCTTCGAATTCCAGTGTTAAAAGTGCATGTCTGAATACGGCTTATGATGATTGCTTTAAATATTGGTTGCGCCATGACTGGTCTGTGGTATTTAAGTGTTTTAGATCATTTTTTATTATTTAGTCATACAAGTGTCCCCGTCAAACACTTGGTAGAATGTGTTCTTTGTTCTTTAATATTTGTAATTCCGTTGTAGCATGAAGAAACTATTTAATAGAGTACTTGTATCATTACAACATCAGTTAAAGAATTTAGTATCCTGGAGGATGGGGTGAATTAGTTTCAATGCCAGGCTGTATTACCTTACTTAATCAAATAAAATTCACATGGACAGTTGAGACTGGATTCTAATCAGTTTGTCTCTGAATTTCTCTAAACATGCAGACAGAGTGCGGCTGTCAGTTCACATCCAAACTGGAAGGCATGTTTAGGGACATGAGCATCTCAAACACAACCATGGATGAGTTTCGTCAACACCTTCAATCAACAGGGGTAAGGGAAAGAAGAAAAATAAAGTATTGAACTTGTACAGCTCTATTAGGATCCCATATTAGGCGGCAATTTATGATTGTACCTCACTGCATGTGTATTGCTAAGTTTCATTTAATTTTTCCTAGGTATCTTTGGGTGGTGTTGACCTCACAGTGAGGGTGTTGACAACAGGTTACTGGCCCACTCAGTCAGCCACACCCAAGTGTAACATCCCCCCCTCTCCCAGACACGCATTTGAGGTTTTTAGAAGGTATGTCAACTTGAGTTTAAGTGATTTCAACAAGCCAAATATAATAATCTTGAATACACGTCTTTATCACTGTAAACCCGGCAACTGAAGAAGCGTACTTATTTATTTATAACTAACTATCTGTAATTTTTCAGGTTTTATTTGGCCAAGCACAGTGGCCGGCAGCTCACACTGCAGCACCACATGGGCTCAGCAGACCTCAATGCTACTTTCTACGGGCCGATCAAAAAGGTATCATTGTCAGTGCTAGTAAGTCAAGACCATTTAGACACTTTGAGTAACAGTGAGATATAGGCATGCTGCAGTTGGCTATACTTTAATATTTCACATATTATTTTGAATGCTTTTAAATATTTACTCTTATAGCTATATTTAGTTTGACAGCTTTTTTAAAAGGCAAGAGTAGTAACATAATTAGTCATAGAGTAAAGATAAATGATATTGTAGACCATAGTTGGCTGAACGTTTTCATAAGTTATAATAAAGAGGACATCTCAAACATTAAAACTTTTAAACCATAAATTTTTTTACATAAATAGCTCTTACATTTTTATATCACTAAACTACTTCTAAAGCTTACTATTTTGTTTTACAATATAAACTTATTAGTGTGTTTGACTGATTATTTCTGCTTGTTTCATGTGTGGTACCTGGATAACAGATGTAACTAAACTAAGCACAGATGCTTGCATATGATACAACTTGCAATGTATTGCATTGAAACAAAAGATATCATTTGTGTAATATTGGAGCATAAGTGTTTAAGCCAAGTTATTAATAAGTGGTATAATACTGAATTGCATTTTCACTTGTCGTTTTTTGTGTTCTTCATTAGGAGGATGGCTCAGATGTGGGCGTGGGTGGTGCTCAGGTCACAGGCTCCAACACCAGGAAGCACATTCTCCAAGTGTCCACCTTTCAGATGACCATCCTTATGCTTTTCAATAACAGAGAGAAGTTCACGTTTGAGGTATTTTCTATATGTAAATTTACTTTCATGTAATGTTAAGCAGTGAATTTGGGGAATTTAGTTTTAAAAACCGCCAATAAATGTTAAGCTAAACCGTATTTTGAAAATCCATTAACTAAATCCTGTCTTTATACTTCGCCTGGCCAAAAGAAGTCATATACACTAATATTTCATTTTAAGCAGCGTTTGCCATGACTGTATTCGATAAGCTTATGTTAATGTTACGACATTTATTTTCGTCCAGTGTCGCATTAATTTCTCTCCAGTATCTTATATTGGTGATGGGAGAGTCAACCCGCTGTGTAAAGTATTTTCCAGCACATCCCAATGATTCTCAGTGGGGTTAAGGTCTGGACTCTGTGGTGGCCAGTACATGTGTGGAAACGGTGTCTCGTGCTCCCTGAAGCAGTCCTTGACGATTTGAATCCTGGCTTTGTCATCTCGGAATATGTCCATGCCATCAGGGAAGGAAAAAAAAATCAAATGATTAAAAACCTGTTAAGAAGTTGAACTTTGACCTGAGTAACAGAAGAAACCCCAGATCAGGCACTACGCATGATGGGTATTCGACTTCACCCACCTCTCCTTACCCTGATGCACCCATCACACTGCTAAAAATCTGGACCCTTCAGACCACATGGCCTTTTCTACTGAATGCTCCACAGTCCAAAGCCTTTTTTTCCCCCCCAAGTATTTTTCCTCACTGCTTAGTGATTTTTTTAAGGCTACACAGCTGTGTATAGTCCGAATCCCTTGAGTTTTCTTCACATTGTGTGCGTGGAAATGCTCTTACTCTCAATATTTAACATACATGTAAGTTCCACTTTTGTTTTTTTTACAATTTCACCAAGCATTTTAGTGACTTCTGATCACAAACGTTCCGTTCCGTTCCGTCTCCCATTACAGTCATTTCTGTGTCTTCCATATACTCTGTCATGATCGGCTCTGATGGGTGACTCATATTGCCATGCCCACCTCAAGGCAAAAGCGGCTGAATAAAATGAGTTAAAAAAAAAAAAAAAAAAACACTAGATGCTGTGAAACATCTGGCACATAACTGCTCATAACTTTCATTCTACTCAACATTTTGATTGAATTTATGGCGCAGGTTTAACTTCAGGCAAATATAGAAAGACTGGCAAAGGTTCAATAAATTCTGTTCCTCCAGTTTTGCATGATGCAGTGACAAAATCTAGCTAGACAGACCGACAGGCAGAGAAACATACAGACAGAAACTTTTCTGGAACTGGTTTTGGGTCCTCCAATGTATGAAACATAAAGATATTGAAAGAGTGAGTCCTGATCAATGTACAGTCGTGGCCAAAAGTTTTGAGAATTACATAAATATTGGAAATTGGAAAAGTTGCTGCTTAAATTTTTATAATAGCAATTTGCATATACTCCAGAATATTATGAAAGTGATCAGATGAATTGCATACTCCTTCTTTGCCATGAAAATTAACTTAATCCCGAAAAAAAACTTTCCACTGCATTTCATTGCTGTCATTAAAGGACCTGCTGAGATCATTTCAGTAATCGTCTTGTTAACTCGGGTGAGAATGTTGACGAGCACAAGGCTGGAGATCATTATGTCAGCCTGATTGGGTTAGAATGGCAGACTTGACATGTTAACATTGTTCTTTCATTGTTAACCATGGTGACCTGCAAAGAAACGCGTGCAGCCATCATTGCGTTGCATAAAAATGGCTTCACAGGCAAGGATATTGTGGCTACTAAGATTGCACCTAAATCAGCAATTTATAGGATCATCAAGAACTTCAAGGAAAGAGGTTCAATTCTTGTTAAGAAGGCTTCAGGGCGTCCAAGAAGGTCCAGCAAGCACCAGGATCGTCTCCTAAAGAGGATTTGGCTGCGGGTTCGGAGTGCCACCAGTGCAGAGCTGCTCAGGAATGACAGCAGGCAGGTATGAGCGCATCTGCACACACAGTGAGACGAAGACTTTTGGAAGATGGCCTGGTGTCAAGAAGGGCAGCAAAGAAGCCACTTCTCTCCAAAAAAAACATCAGGGACAGATTGATCTTCTACAAAAAGTATGGCGAATGGACTGCTGAGGACTGGGGCAAAGTCATATTCTCGGATGAAGCCTCTTTCTGATTGTTTGGGGCATCTGGAAAAAGGCTCGTCCGGAGAAGAAAAGGTGAGCGCTACCATCAGTCCTGTGTCATGCCAACAGTAAAGCATCCTGAGACCATTCATGTGTGGGGTTGCTTCTCATCCAAGGGAGTGGGCTCACTCACAATTTTGCCCAAAAACACAGCCATGAATAAAAAATGGTACCAAAACACCCCCCAACAGCAACTTCTTACAACAATCCAACAACAGTTTGGTGAAGAACAATGCATTTTCCAGCGGGATGGAGCACCGTGCCATGAGGCAAAAGTGATAACCAAGTGGCTCGGGGACCAAAACGTTGAAATTTTGGGTCCATGGCCTGGAAACTCCCCAGATCTTAATCCCATTGAGAACTTGTGGTCAATCCTCAAGAGGCGGGTGGACAAACAAAAACCCACTAATTCTGACAAACTCCAAGAAGTGATTATGAAAGAATGAGTTACTATCAGTCAGGATTTGGCCCAGACGTTTATTGAGCGCATGCCCAGTTGAATTGCAGAGGTCCTGAAAAAGAAGCGCCAACACTGCAAATACTGACTCTTTGCATAAATGTCATGTAATTGTCGATAAAAGCCTTTGAAACGTACGAAGTGCTTGTAATTAGATTTCAGTACATCACAGAAACAACTGAAACAAAGATCTAAAAGCAGTTTAGCAGCAAACTTTTTGAGAATGACACAAATATTTCACAGATTTTGGCCATGACTGTACAGAAAGAAAAACATTTTTCTTTTATTTAATTTATATCGATTTCACTTTATTTGTTGTACTTTTGGCAAAACTGTAATTTGAGAGATCTTAATCAGCTTTTTACACCCTGTCCTACAAATTTCCCTTTGCCTTTTTCATCTCGTTGCAGGAGATCCAACAGGAGACGGATATCCCAGAGCGAGAGCTGGTGCGTGCACTGCAGTCTTTGGCCTGTGGGAAGCCCACTCAGCGAGTGCTCACAAAGGAGCCCAAATCTAAGGAGATTGAGAATGGGCATGTATTTACAGTTAATGACCAGTTCACCTCCAAACTACACAGAGTAAAGATCCAGACAGGTACTGTTACACACAACAACACTTCATATATTTTACTTTTATTAGTGCTGATCTTTACATGGAACATTTTACATGGCATGCTTTCAACAACATAACAATGGGTCATGGGTCAAATCCACCATTTTATCCATTTATCTCCATTTCACGCCCTAGTTGGGGTAGAGCAAATAGGGCGATATTGTGACTATTTGGTTAGCAAACTAATCAGCAGGTTAATTACCTTATTATACATGTATTTTTAATGTTATTAGAATGTGCCTAATAACACTTAGCTAACGTTTAAGGTTATATAGCTGTAATCACAATCGTTCTCTTCTCTTGATTTGTATCTGGTTTGCAGTTGCTGCTAAACAGGGAGAGTCGGATCCTGAACGGAAAGAGACACGGCAGAAAGTGGATGACGACAGGAAGCACGAGATCGAAGCAGCCATCGTTCGGATCATGAAGTCCAGGAAGAAGATGCAGCACAATGTCCTGGTAGCAGAGGTAGGATTTATGACTATTTATAATCTATCAAGTGTTTAAGGCTGAATAATCATTACTTAAAAAGGGGAGATTTGGAGGAGGTCATGTGAAATTAATGCTTTAAGCTAGTCAGAATTATGTTCATATTTATGTTTTTTTTTTTTTCATTGTAATTATAAATTACTTCAAGTCCTGCCAAGTATAGTAAGTCCCTGACTTACGAACATTCGAGTTACAGATTTATGCAGATACGAATGGACCGACCACGGGTATCTGCTTGTATCTGCAGGAAGGGTTACGAACATTCGTAGATTAAGCAATTTCCCTCTGGGATTAATAAAGTTCTTTGAATATTGAATCTAGATGCGAACAAATTGTGGAAGTAGCCCATGTGTATTGTACAAAAAAATAAACACTGCAGTGCACCAGATACCAATATTAACAATTATATGCAATAATTTTGGTGTCTAAGTGAATGTATGAATGTCTAAAGTCTGGTATATTGTATGTGGGTGAGTCCGCCTCGCCGGTTTCAACGAATCAGTCCGAGAGCACCATGATGGAAACTATCTGTCCTATATGTCATTTTGGAAAATCCTCAATGAGCCAGAGTTCACAGTCCAATACAGCTCAAACAAAATGGCGTCTGTTCAAGCGTGCAGTAAACACCATGTAGCGTTGTCCTCCCCTGACGTCTTTCCAGGCTCCCATTAAACGAGGTCAGCTGACCCTGCTGTGTCACCAGGATTCCCCTCGCAATTTTGAGGTGCAGTCTTGCGAATCCATATAAAGCAGATTAAAGTATAAAGCGGAACCAAATCACCAAAGCTGTTTATTTATTTTTTTATTCTTCACATTGTAAAGGTAACTTATGAATGTTCTCCTGGAGCAGAACTCGTATTAACATCAATTAACATCAACTGTTATACTGACCTGCCTGCAACCTAACACACAGTATGAATGCAGATCAATTCCTGCTTTCTGTTTCACCCAAATGAGGATGGGTTCCCTGTTGAGTCCGGTTCCTCTCAAGGTTTCCTCCTACTCCCATCTCAGGGAGTTTTTCCTTGCCACGGTGACCCTCATTTTGCTCATCAGGGACTATCTGATCATTTTTGATTCATACATATTCACATTTCACACAAACTTAAATAATTCTTTTGCTTTGCGACAATGACAATTGTTAAATGCTCTATACAAATAAAACTGAATTGAATTCAATTTAACTCGTTCCTAAGTTGCCGATTTACTGTATATTCTGGGGTATAAAACATGTAGTAACTGTACCTCAAGTTAAGGTGTATTTTCAAGTTGTTGGTTATTTTCCTCTAACAAGCTTCCTCCTAGTGTTTTATTAATTATTTGAGCCCTGTGTTGTAATTTTTTAAGGTTGAAATAAATTGCTATCATTTCATCAATTTGAATCCAACATGTAATTAAACTGAATCTGCTTTTTGAAATGTGACTCTGTATAGATAATATATTCTACGGAGTAACGCCTGTCTGTTTTGTCTTTCCAGGTCACCCAGCAGTTACGAGCACGATTCCTCCCCAGTCCTGTGGTCATTAAAAAACGCATCGAAGGACTTATTGAGAGGGAATACTTGGCAAGAACGCCAGAAGACCGCAAAGTATACACTTACGTAGCATAAATGTGGCATGAATTTCAAATGAAACCTGGTGTGGGGTGAAAGCAAGCGTGAGAGTGTTATTTTTGGGACTTGATCTTGAGCATGAACTGGGAGGTTTTTGTGTTTAGGTTTTTTTTTTTTTTTTTTTTTTCATCGCTTACTGGGGGAAAACTGAGAAGTTAACCTTTAACCTTCTGTACGGACTCATTTAAAAACGTTCTTAGCGATCCACACAGAAGCCTCCCAATGCCTCCAGGGAGCTGGATGAGATTCAGCTCGGGCTTGCAGACAAGGTGTTCTTCTCTGTGAGAGAACTGTGTTAGAGTCGGAGCCTATAATCCTGAACCCAGAACAACAGAAGTGCCCAAATAAACGAAGAATAATAACTTCCCAGCATGGGGACACCTTCTGGAGACCAATCAATTTACAGTGAAATATGTATACCTTCTCACATTTATTTTTGTTAGATTGAGCTTTTTTTCCCCCCCATGTTGGCGTAAACGTGATTGTGGTCTGTAGCGCCATGTTGGTTGTACAGGTTTAACCCTTGCCTGCCAGCAGAAGTTTTAAGAAAAATGGAGGCTGGGTATCAGAGAGCCATATTAAGTTGCTTTGGAGCATGCCTTTTCTGACAAGGGGGAAAATAACTTTCAAGATTTCTAAAAGAAATGCTTTGGTCGTGTCTTTGTTTTAACTATTTCGTATTTGGCATGGCCAAATGTAAATTTAAATATTATCTTTTTTTTGTAGGGTCATTCTGATGCAGTTCCATTATAGGGGGTTGGGTTTTGTGTTTTTTTTTTTTGTTTTGTTTTGTTTGTTTGTTTGTTTGTTTTTGGCAGAAGAAGGAACTTCTGGAGCATTGTGTCTAAATGTGTACAAATTGTAAAATAATTGTTATTGTACTTGCTGAAGTGGACTGTACAGGGCCTTGTTTTCCTCATTGTTAAATGTAGAAAAGGAGATAAAATAAATGGATTTGCTGCTTCAGGTCATCTTTTGGTTTCCAGTGATGGATGGTCCTAAGAAATGCTTTAGGCACACATCTCTGAAATTTCACAATTAAAAATGGAAGTCAAACCCATGCAATTCTGGGGGAAGAATGGAATATGTACTACTATTTTATAGATTATGTACAAAAAATGACTAAAAAATCTAATTGGTTTTAAGAAGAAACCAAAAGGATGTTTTTTTTGCTTATCATCTGACTGTGATAACACCCATTTCAAATATGTGTTAGGGGATCATCCAAAAAGTATATGAAAGGATATGAAAGAAATCAGAACCCAATATAAAGTCAGCAGGCAAACGACTTAATTTAGCGTCGTCTACTGCTAATCTTAACTTATAATATTTCACTATTTTTTAGAAATTGTGATAATGTGAGATCTAACCTACTAAATAAAAATATTTTGCCATAAGGACATTTATATTTCTTTCCAGTCTTTGTTCAGTATTGTCACTGCTTTAAATTCTGCAATGTATCCCTAATTACTGTATGTGTTGAAATTTCTCTAAATCTATTAATAAATAAGTAAATAAATAAAAAACACTGATAAAATCCTAATATCAGCTAGTTTAATCCATAATTTAGCAAAAGTAACAACTGAGAATCATAAACGTATTTGATTTGGACTAATGTTTTCATTAATTTACCACTTGTTTGTACAGTTAATATACACCGATCAGCCATAATTTTAACACCACCAGGTGAATTGAATAACATCAATTATAAACCAGTAAACTGGTGACACGATTATAGGCTACAAAGGCCCATCTACACTCATGGGGACCAAATGCCAGCTCGCCCAGCTGGATCCCACAGAAAAGTAAATTCAGCACAAACAGCCTAAAAAGTCAAAGCTGGCAATGAAAGAAAGGCATCAGAGCTTGCTGTCTATGAGGGTTAGCAGGCAAACAGTCCAAGGCTACAAATTCTCCAGATCCCAATCATCCGAGCATCCATGGGACGCCTTGACAAACAAGCCTGATCCGTGGAGGCCTCATAAGAGCGAGCATGTGTCTATATATAATCATATAGCAATAAATTCAGCATTAAAATATTTTAATATATGTTTTTCATTAATGGGGGTCCAAAATTTATTTTGTAAGTAGCACTTTGCTTATTACTGCTTATTACTATACAATTTGGATGTGGTGATGTTTTTCCTCACTTTGTAGTTCATGTCGAACTCACCAAGGTCAATGATGACATCATTCCAACCTCCACTACTTCTACCTAACATTTCTCATTAATTTGACATTAAGCATCCCACTTTTGGGTCTGCGTGCGTGCATGTCCTCCTTGTGCTTAGTGGGTTTCCTTTGGGTTCTCTGGTTTCCTCCCACAGTCCAACGACATACAGATTAGTCTGTTTGCCATTTTCAAATTCTCTGTAATGTGTGAGTGACTATGTGGGTGTGTACGAGTGCTTGTGTGTGCCCCGAGTCCCCTGGGATAGGCTCCAGGCCCCTCATGACCCTGTACCAGATGACCCTGTACCTCTATACCAGCGGTATAGAGAATGACATGAAACATCACTGCTAAATGATGACTGAATATGTAGTGACTCTAATATCGTTTTTTGAGGTCAGAAATGCCAGTGTAACTGCACCAGATACGTCTCTCAATGACATCAGCATCATGCACAACCACTATATATATATATATATATATATATACAGGGGGGAACTTTCTTTTAAAGAGATGCACCCTATTCCTTAAATTTCCTCAGTCCCATCTGGTGTCTTTTGTAATAATCCACTTACAGCGCGGTGGCCATCTGTTCTAATATAGATTGCGTTGTAATTCCCAGATACCTCCCACAGCGCTCTTTCCTACTTTTTTGGTGTGGCGTTTTGTAAACTGCTACCCTGGCATGGGGAATTTGTACTTCTATTTTTTAATGAGAATAATAAAGTTGGGAAGTGTCGTGGTGGCGTAGAGGTTAGCACCATCGCCTTGCACCTTTAGGGTTCGGGATCGATTCTTGCCTCGGGTCTGCGTGCATAGGGTTTGCGTGTTCTCCCCACGCTTGGTGGGTTTCATCCAGGCACTCCGGTTTCCTCCTGCAGTCCAAAGTCATGCAGGTTATGTTATTTGGCATTCCCAAATTGCCCGTAGAGCAGGGGTGTCAAACTCCGTTCCTGAAGGGCCGCAGACCCGCAGGGTTTTGTTCCAACCCTCGAGGACCTGCAGAGTTTAGCTTCAACCATAATTAAAAACACCTGATCCACCGTACCCTTCAGGAACGGATTTTGACACCCCTGCCGTAGATTGTGAACGAACGAACGAGTGAGTGAGTGTGTGTGTGTGTGTGTGTGTGTCTATGTGTGGATGGATGGGCACCCCATCCACGGTGTACCCAGCCTCGTGTCCTAAGTCTCCTGGGACAGGCTCTGTACACAGGACAAAGCGAGTTAGTAATGAAGTTGGGATTTAAGACGCTGCCGGTAGGGGGCGCCAAAACTGAGCCGAACCGACGCCGAGCGGGCAGCGGGCAGGGCGACACCGCTACTTTTATTCCGCAATGGAAAGTTTGAAAGTGTCGCACTCGACGGCAAATTTCGCTGAAAAAGAAATGGTGGAATAATGCTGCGCAGACCGTTTATACTCCACAAGAGCGTGGAGGATGGGAATGCGGACTCTGGAGCCGAAACTGCAGGGTGAGTTAGCCTACGATGCTAATCGTTTTGTGTTGATATCGGTCACTTTGGATACGTCTGGAAAATGCATACTTAAGTACTAAATAGTGTGACAAAAAAAAAAGTCTACGCCGCCGCCGAGTCCATCCTTCTGTTTAGTGCGCTAGTATGCGTTTCCCGGACGCAGCCTTTGTTTGGGGTCTCCAAGCGGGCGACGGATAAACACGCTGTAACCACAGAGCCGAATGAGCGTTCAGTTCTATTTGAATTTTTGTAATGTGTCGTTTAAATGACGAACTTTGTTTTTGTAAACAAACAAACGGCTGAAACGCTGAAAAGCAGTATTCGCATCCTCAAAGCACCAAGCATCTTTTGAGCCGTGTAAAACAAGGTATCTTACGCTGAAATGATATAAAAACCACAAAATATTTCTCTTTATGAATTCACTATGTGAGAAAACAATAAATTACATAGGATCTTGAACGCAGCCCAGGAGTAATCTAAAACAGCAGTGACGTCAATTTAACTCAATGTAGAAATATTACGCTTTAAACCTCTAAAATCCACTTAAGCTAAAACATTAAAGTACATGAAATACAATCAAATTAAAGCAAAACGCGTGTGTTAAACACCCTTATGAATTTTATATAAAGTATGTTAAAACCTTAACACCACTTTTTACATGAAATAAATAGACGTTTCCTCACACACACATAAACACACACACACATACATATATAATACATGGATGACTAAGCAAAAATAAATTACTGTAAATTAATTAATTAGAATATACACAAAATACATCAATAAGAGGTGGTATCAAAATGTTTCGAGACTAGTTTTTGTAACACACCAACAGATGGCAGCACAGGGCTGCACAGACAGGCACATGGAGCGCCAACCTTCACAAGTGAGTGTGCCAAAAGACATCGTCCTGTGTGCATCGGGAGCTGTGCAACCGGTGCTGTTCTGCACGTGCATTACCTCGTCTGCAATTTCATCATGAAATGTGAAACTGGGCAAATCTGCCACAGAGATGTTTGACATGATTCAGCAAGTTTGAATGAATCGGTCAAGAATTCTCATCACAGTCGGAAACAATATGATCGCACTTCCGCACCCACACTATTTGCCAGATTTGGGTCCTGTGGACTTCACCCTTTTCCTGAAGATGAAGATCCTCAAAGGTCACCGTTTTGACACTCAGAAGACTTTCGGGACATTTTCAAGTGACAGGATTGCTGGGAGCGCTGTATTGCTGTGCGAGGTGGACTATTTTGAAGGTGTTGGTGTGGAAACGAAGATAAATAAAGTACTTTCTTGTAAACTGAGCGAATCTCGAAACTTTTTAATACCTCATCGTTAATCTAAAGAAAATTTGATTCAAGCTTAAATTCATCAATGTCAAGTTTCATTCTTGTGATCCACATCCATTTTTTAAGTTAAGACTTTAGATTAATTATTCTATCTGTGGTAAGTGAGGTTGGGACTAATTTCTTGGGACTGATTTCTTTCTGACTCAAACCACCTTTGAGGGAAAAACTAAAAGCAGTAAACTAGGCACATTTTGTCCAAGCATAGTACGAGAACCGGAAGTACTGAAAGTGATGCAAAAGTGGGTATAACTTTTTTGATTTTGTCTATACAAAGGTACTACTTAACATGGTCTTAATCACAAGTGATGAATTTGCTCCATCATCAAACTCATGAATCCTCTATGGAAATATTCTTTGTTGCCGTCAGTGGTCTCAAACTGTGCCAAAGAACGTTTTATTGTGATGACACAATTGACAAGAGCAATGTGTACAGATGGATAAATAAGTTTAACAAAGGGGAAACCATGCAATAAGAGACTATCAACTGCCACAAACTGGATTTTCAAGATGATATGAGAGTTGTGTTCAACTACGATGCCAGTGGGTCACTTGCGATGGAGAGTATGTTAAGTAGTAGTAAGTTTATATAAAGGAAGGGGTACTCTACCAACATGTACAATTTGGACAGTCTACGTCTCTTAAAAAAAAAAGAAAAGGGCCTCCGAGTGGCACAGTGGTAAAGTGCTCGCCCTATCATCCAGGGATTGCGAGTTCGATCCCCGGGTGATGCTGTTACCTCTCATAGCCGGAGGTCTAAAGAGAGCTGATTGGCCGAGCTCTCTCAGAGGGGAGGGATGAGAGGTATTTAGTGCTTCCACATTAATCACAGCTCTACAGCCAATCAGGGGCGTCCGTGAGCTCACGCAAGCGGAAGGAGCGGATAGCGCTGTCCTCCGAGTGTGTTACGCCACCCCCAACGGTTCGTGAGCGAGCAGTTCGAAAAGATGCGGTCGGCTGGCATCACATGGTTCGGAGGAAACACATGATAGTCTTCGCCCTCCCGGCTGAGTGGTAGTAGTAGCCTTAATGTGGGAGCCCCCTAGTGACGGGGAGGAATTGGACACGACTAAAATTAGGAAGAAAATCCGGGAAAAATCCCCCCCCCCAAAAAAAGGATGCAGACTTTCGGTACAGTCCTTGTACAAATTACACAAAAAGATTGAAACCTGCATACATTTGTTGTTGTTTGAAGAAACATGGACAGTAAGTCGATATGCACTTAGAATGATAAATTACAAATGTAATTTTATGTAATATTCTGGCCCGCATCCTGCTTATTATGCTGTTATTGCAGTACAATGCACTGTTTAACCTGTAACAGATTTGTGGTCAGATTTTTGAGAGACCTACAGCATGGCCTAAATGATTATTATTATTATTATTTTTTGTATCCAATATGGCTTCGAAATTAACAATAAACTATCAAATAGAACCAGACCTAACACTACTCAACTATTTGCTTTCCGGTCATCAAGTCAATTTGAGCCTTTGCTCCAATTTATAATTTAAATACATTTTTGTCTATGAATCCAGACTAATATGACAACCAGATGTGGGGATGAGAAAAATCAACTCACTGGCACAAAACAAGCATAGGGTACATTCTTGGTTATATTAAACCATATTTCAGTCCTCCTATATTTTTTTCCTTTTAGATCAGACTGCAGCAAAATGTCTTGCAACAGCAGTAAGTACAATACTCATTCATACTCACATTCTGCATTGCATATTTCCATTTTTCCATTTTTTTTTAAATATTTGAATACTCCTTTTCTTTCCATAATTCTCTCTTTGTTTGCCTCAGCATGTTTCTCCTTCATCATGTTAACAGCCTCATGACAGGACAGGGACTTTTCTGTTTCATCCTTTTTTAGATAAACCTCCTGTTCTCTGAGTTTGCCTCTTTATGGCCACTGCATTAGGAACACTGTATTTTGTATTTTTATGCAGTAACAAGTTTTTTTAGCTTTAACATTTAACCCTCTGCTTCCCCAACTAGTTGACCTCATGACTCGTGAGCCCTTACCAGTCGCCATGCACTTGCTGGCCAACCCGGGTGACTCTCTCCTCCTCCAGCACACCTTAGACCGCCTGCTTGATTGGGTGTGTCCTGGCTTGCGCCTCTTCCACGTGTCCGAACGCGCCTGCCCGGTACGTGAGTACACCCGTGCCCACTCGTGCCCGTCAACCAGTTATCCATCTTTAGCCGTCACCTTTTTCCTTCACGAGTCCTACGGCGAAGAACGCATCCTCCGGGTCCTTGACTTTCTCCAGCGCCCACCATGGCAGTACCATCACTCTGAGGATGGCCACGCCAACCCTGATGGCACACTCAGACCATACCTGCTGCCTGGACGGGATTTCTACAGCCTCGGCCCGGGTATGCCAGTGTGGGCCGTGCGCCCGGTGCATTGCGGAGGCGAAGTGTTGCGCGTGACTCTGCACAGTGGGCATGAGAATTTCGAGGATGCCGTGAGACTTTATGAGACAGTGCTGCGCATGAGAGCTGAGGAGCAGAAAGCTGGGTTTTGCTGGTTTTCTTTGCTGACAGAGAGGACTTTCAGTCTACAGCTAGCTCTCAAACAGCTGGCGCCTGGTGTGCGGGTAGAGACGTGCCACTCTGCCGTGTTGCAGTTCAAGGTGGGCGAGATCGGCCAGCTTGTGCCCCTGCTTCCCAACCCATGCTCACCTATCAGCGCCACCCGCTGGCAGACAGAGGATCTGGATGGGAGCAAGATCCTCTTTCAGGTCAGTAGCAGAAAGTTCTTGGTATATAAATGGCTTAAATGTTTTTTTTTTTTTTTTTTAATGCATGTTGAGTCACTATAAAGTTAGTATACTAACCATGTGATTCATTATCATAATGCTTTGTATGATTGAATATTCCGAGGCAGCTTATTATTCCCGGGCTTAGTCTAAGTCTAATAAGCACCTCAAAAAGTCGAACAGACAGAGCAGAAACCTGATCGGCCCTTCGTCTGAATTGTAAATATGCAGTATTGAGCTGGGATATGTGGGACAACATTTTTCTCGTGAAACCCTGTAGGTTTTTGGTCATGGGAAAAGCTGCCAAAAAGCAATTCTAAGAGGCTCAAGAGGCACAAAAGGCTGAATGCTATGAAACATAATTAACAACCAGGGTAGTCAATATGTAGGGATAAAGCTGCAATTGCTTCCCTTTGATTCGGTCTCATGGTTAAAGCGTTCCCTGATGGAAAAGTAATGTGTGTGCTGGAAACTAATCTAGACCACCATAGGAACTGAAACTGCACCAAGCTTGGAAAAAAAAGCTACAAAAGTACATTTCAAGACGGATAACCACCGCAAGCCTCAACGACCTGGATGATATCCTATTTTATAGTTTTCGCTCCAGGCATTCATAGCCCAATTTACTAAAATGCACGTTTAAAGTAGACTTCAAGAGCCGTGCTCAGCCTTGTGGCCTAGTGTCATTGTGATTAACGATGTTATTGATATTAAATAAACTCTGAACCATCTAACCAGCACAATGCTGTTATTCTTACACGTTTAGACACTCTAGATAGTTTCATGTTGTTTCCATTTTTTAGCTGAGAAATTAGAGATTTTTTTTTTTCGAACATAAACATTTTTTAAAAACTATGTACAGTATGCCTTGTCTTTTAAGGTTTATTGAGGGGAGGAGGTTCAACTTGAACCCAGCAGAGGGCAAGTCAAGCTGCGACTGGTGATTTGTGATTTATATATAGACCTTTATTTCTGCATATAATCCCCTGCTACACTAATGCACTTAGTTTCACTAGTGCTTGGACACCATCGAGGTAGAAAGACCTCTCAGGACGCCGGACCCATGATCAGACTGCGCGCTTCACGTCTGAATCCCCGGGATCCTTAATGGAACTCCTTTAATGGCCCTAAAATGTGGAAATGGCTTGGAGCGAGGTCAGGACTGTACAGGGATGTGATTTTTTTCAGGGATCAGGTGTTCCGTCATTCACAGACGTACAGCTTTCTTTAAAACGTAGGCACCATTAAAATGTGTTTAATGCAGTGTCTCATCACCGTACTGTGCTTGAAGTGTCAGTTTTACGGCTTTACGGCTTGATTCACCAGAAATTTCATCACAAGTCCCGGTTTCACTTTTACGTTTAATGCGTTCTTTAATTTGAATTAATGTACTGTATTTATTTCTGCTGGGATTACAGGCAGGTTTTGTTAACCTGAATTGTACAAAACTGCTACAGATTTTTAAAAAGAAAGTTTCATTGCACAAAACTGTCTTACAGATCAAAGTCACACAGCCACAGAGGCTCTTCACGTCAGCTTTTCCCCTAAGCTGTCCTGCCCTTCCTCCCAGATCACTGCTACGGTGCCCAGTTCCCATCTCCGCCTCCCCTGGCACCAGGCTGTGCCAGCTTAAAGACCGCGCTCCAGGTAGCACCGCCGGGTCGCACAGATTGACAGGAGGTGCCACGGAGAGCTTTGGCTCCAGCAGTGTTTGTAGTACTCCTCCAGGCAGCTCCTGCTATTCATCCCAGTGCAGCAGCCCGGCCCTCCTGTCCATCAATCCTTTCGAGCCGGTCATACCCTCCGGTGTCTCTGCGGCTCACCTCATGCTGGAGGGGGAAGAAGAGAAGGAGCCAGAGACGAACGTGGACACAGGCCGTGCTGTCAATATACACAGGCCCGTTCTGGACACACTAGCCAGAGATTTGAGGAGCTGCCTGCCAGAAGTACACAGGACGTGGGCTGGATCAGAAAGAAAGAGACTGTCAGACCCCATGGCAGGGCAGAGCCTCATACAAGAGCAAGATCAGGTTGATGAGTTCTTTATCTGATTGACCAGTGTGAATGATCAAATTAATCAGAGCTACAGTGTATCAGTCTGATACTGAGCGTCCTGATCACGGCAAGTCTGGCTTGAAATGCGGAATCAAGTTACTTAAGTACCTGCAACCAGGGCTATCACAAATGGGATTGCTGCATTCTTAAACATGATGTCATCATGTTTCAGTATTTATCAGCAATTCCAAGGCTGCCTATGGAATCAGGATCTTTAGTCTGTCTAATTCGGAATGATTCGGTTTAATTGCTTCATTATACTGAGCAGTGTTGACGACGTTTACTTTTTTAGAAGGGAATTCCTCTAATTCTGTTCACTAGACAGGAGCTGTAAACTGTCCTGCCTAAGGAATATATTTATAAATACAGTATATAGTAAAGAGTAAGCGAATTTATTATAAATCAAAGCAGGAGAGTCTGAAGGTTTAGAGTCCAACAGATTTCAAGTCAATTATGAAAACAAAGACACAACCTCACTTCTTACACGTTGATTTCTAGCTCCAGTCTTTGAACCGTTATCAACCGCAATCTTTTTTTCTTCTTCCTCAGTATTCTTGACAAGCGAAAAACTAAACACTTATCTCAGAAAAACTAAACAATCATTTCAGAAAAAACTAAATACTGATCTCTGAAAACAGCTGCATACTGTAGATCAGCTTATGGTGTAAGCAAGCCAGCTAAAAGATCACCGTATCCTAATCCACAGTTTATTTTTAATCTTGTGGAGCATCAGTGAACCTGGTATTGCTAATGACCGCATCTCTAAACCTGATATTACCTCACCAGCCTTTACTAGTCTATTATGAAATTAACAAGACATAAAGAAACATCTAAGAATCGTTATATAATGTTGTATAAATGACTCGTTTCTCATTATGTGTTTCTTATAATATAAAGGTCAGTTTATTATTAGTTAGATTATATGGAGCGTCCCTGTGGAATCTTTGTTACATAAGAATAATCATGTTTGAAAGAGCACATTAATCCAATCCTGTGATTTGCAGAGCTGCTGAGAAGTACGTGAATCGTGTCTCATACGATAATGCAGCAATGCTGTAGTATAATGAGAACAGAATGAATCTTTTCTGTCTAGTTATTTCACAAAACACAAACCTGCCTTTAGAAGAATTTACCCCAGTATTGTAGACGATAATGGTTCTCAATATTCACAGCATTAAATTGTACCCTAGAAAGTAAGATTAACAATGTATTTAAAATGACCCATTTCATGTTTTTTTTTGTTTGTTTGTGTATTCATTTGTGAGATCCTTTAATACATCATTACATTGCTACACTTTTGTTAAATTAAAACCCCCATCCCGAATCAGATGGGCTAGTATGTGACGGAATAAACTTGAACTTGTGTTTTATGTCACTGAGTCTTTCCATCAATGGAAACTGTGGCCTTTTTTTTCATTCTTTCCGCTTCTACTCACTCAGGATTCTTGTAAAGCAGCTCAGCTCCTCCTGATGTTAAAGACAAAAACATTAATGTAATCTGAACTTTTCAGTGCTGTTTTATTTTAACCCAGGAATTTCAGGAATTTTTATAATAATTTTATGATCCTGCAGGAATCCCAGTACAAATCTGATATTTAACACTATTTCAGAATAAAGAGAAACAGAAAAACAAAGAAAGAACTTATTTATTTTTTTTTTTTACAGATAAGAGAAACAAAAACCATGACTTGTTCAATTACATATTAATGTATATAATATGCAGCCTATTATCATGCCTTTTACTGAAAATAATGCTTTATTATTACCCACAGGTTTTTGTTTTGTTTGTTTGTTTATTTATTTATTTATTTATTTAATATATATAAAATAATATATAGTCAAAAAAAAAAAAGGAAATCATTTGCACTTTCTTCTTCAGGCAGTACACCTTTGGCACAATTGAAAGGAACTGCACTTCAAATAATCTCCAGAAGAGGGGGAACATTCTCACTCACTCTCACTTAAAGTCTATACTGCTGTATCCTGTATACAGGGTTCCCAGGAGACTTGGGGCACGAGGTGGGGTACACCCTGAAAAGGGTGCCAATCCATCACAAGGCACACACATATACACACTCATTCATGCACTATGGGCAATTTGGGAATCTCAATTAGCCTTATCTGCATATCTGTATATGGACTGTGGGAGGAAACCTAAGTACAAAGAGGAAACCCACCAAGCACAGGGAGAACATGCAAACTCCATGCACACAGATCCGAGCCCGGAACCTGAAGGTGCCAGTTAGTAGTGCTAACCATTATGCCACAATTTAATGTAGACTGGGAAAAAAACTTTTAGTTTAATTTAATTAAATTCATATTGCAAAAAAATAAAAAAATAATAAACAGATCTGTGGCTGGGAGAGTGCTCAGGTGGAGCCAAGTGTCTTTAATAGGTATAAGAAGTTATTTGAAAATTATAAGCAGTGAGGTAATTAGCCCTTGTTTTTTTTTGTTTTTTTGCAGTTTCATCTATACTGAAAACTTATATAAATACTTATATTAATATTGATATGATCCACTTCTTTATGGATCAGAGGTATGTTGCATGTGTAGATGGAACCCTGTCTGTTCATTTACAACATAAAAAAATGTTCTTATGGTAATTACAATTAGTGCTATAGACATTTACACATAATTGCTTGGTATGGTAACTTGAAAATTCTAAAATTCACATTTTGTAAACTGTAAAAACACCCAAAATGTCATCATGTTGTATGCCTTTGTTCTAGGCTCATAGCGTTAGCTGTCCTTTTGTCCTGGCATACACCAGAAAAAAAAATTATAATCACAACGCCAGAATAAAAAGACATTTTCAGTTTTCTTTTGAATTGCACATAGCTCTTGTAGATCTCATTCTGTCATAGGATATTTCACTTTAACATGGAATCTGTTCACAGCACATCATTTGAGGGAGTTCTATGGCAGCCAGTCCATTGCAGTTTCTTTGTCCATTGTCCACTTGCAGTGACGCGTAGTTTCCTTGGATCGAACCTCCAGTACTGCTGTTCACGGAAAAAATAAAGCTTTCCGTCGGCTCTTGTGACGGCGCCGTTGGCCCTTCGTGGCACTCCCTTCCAATCGGCAAGGCCTCTGGGGTAATATGGCTCACAGCGCAGTGTCTCCAGGTTTAATACGAAGTAACGCGAGCCTTTAAAGACCACCATGTGGCCCAAAGGAGCATAGAAGAAGGCACAGTCTGGGTGTCTCGGCATGTCACACTCGCTGCTCTTCCTGGGGAAACCGCGGTCCAAAACGCTGCCCGAATAACGCCATATGCGCTTGCCTATCAAGAAGGAGGAGTTTATTGCTTATGGCTTATGATATATATGATGTATATCCTTATTTTTAATGGTGTTTGCATGAATAAGGACCCACCACTGAAAAAGAAAAGTTTGCCATCCAGTGGAGAGAAGGCAGCTGCCTCGATGCCAAAAGGAAGCTGAGGCCAGCGCTGCTTTAGAGGAAGAGGAGCGCTTCCATGACCCTCTGATGTCACTGTCCAGAACAGACCACCTTTGAAGACCAGCAGTGTGTCATTCCCATCTTTAAAAACAGCACATTCAAGTAATTAGATATAATACATTAGAGCTGATATTTTGTTTTTGGTAAAAAAAAAAAAAAAGGAAAAAAATGACGCTCTGGTTGGCTTACCCATGGTGACTGCATCGAACGTGTTTCTGCAATAGTGAGGCTGTGTAAGATCTCCCATAGACTCCTCAGATAACTCCCAATCTTGCATGGTCCAGCTAAGATCTTGGCTTGGGATTTGGATGACGGCACCTCCAGAGGGTTTTCCTACATACATTTTGTTACATTTGAAAAATAAATAAATAAATAAAAAATCAAGCCTGGATTTTGTGTTTAATTAAAATATATAACAGAGAACGTACAGTGGTGGCCAAAAGTATTGAGGCAAAAGTGAAATTCAATGTTTTAATGACTCACTCACTCACTCACTCACTCACTCATCGTCTATACCGCTTTATCCTGTATTCAGGGTCGCGGGGGGCCTGGAGCCTATCCCAGGAGATTTGGGGCACGAGGCAGGGTACACCCTGGACAGGATGTCAATCCATCGCAGGGCAAACACACATACATGCAAACGTGCATTCACACACTACGGGCAATTTGGGAAGGCCAATTAGCCTAATCTTCATGTCTTTGGACTGTGGGAGGAAACCGGCGTACCCGGAGGAAACCCACCAAGCACGGGGAGAACAGGCAAACTCCATGTACACAGAGACGGGAATCGAACCTGGGCGGGCATCGAACACAGACCCTGGTGGTACAAGGCGATAGTACTAACCTCTAAGCCACCATGCCGCCTTTTTTAATGACATTATTCATTTTTTTAAATAATAACAAAATATATAATCATATATTCATATTTATTTATAGTTTATGCAATGAAATTACTTTACAACAAGCAATATTTAGTATGAAGTCCTTTATTCTTTAAAACTTGCTGGGGATGAAGTTCTGCAGTTCTCTGGTGTCACCCGCTCAATCGGTGCCTGCTTGGTTGCTTCCTGAAGATCATGTACAGAAGACGGTTTCTTGACTGCTACTATATTCTTCACTGAGTCCAAAAGTTGTCTATTGGGTTTAGGTCTGGAAATGACTCAAGCCGTGGCTCCAGAAGCTGAATACCAGTGTCACATAGCCAGCTTTTCAATCGCTTTTGGGTTAATTAGCAACACTTACACCGATAGGCAAGAACTAATTAGTTTAAAAAAAAGTCTGTTGTAAAACATGCTATAAAAATAGAACTAAAATAAACGGTATATAAAACAAGGATTGTGTTTAGATGCAGGGAGGAAAAATGCCAGAAACTCCAACACAAAGTATTACACAATGCTTCCTCTGATAAGACTCAGGATGGCCGCACACTGATTTTGTTTGCAAAAGGCTGAGCAAACATTTGTGCTAACCACAGATAATATCTCCATCCCCAAGAGGCAGCTTGGAGGAGCAGCTGAAGATATGGAGAGTGGAGCTCCGCAGTAGGAGACTGTATGTCTCGTCTTTGGTTCTGGTTGGTTGAGCATTGGATATGTGTGGAGCACGGGATATTGCTAACTACTTCTGATTTTCATTCCCGAAATGGTTTAATTATTTGGTAAGGAAGTTAAGTAGAAGAAAATGCATGGTCTATAGAACATGTGGTTAGAAGGTTTTATTGTAGGTAATTGATAAAAAAAATTTTTTTAACAAAACAGAGCTGTTCAGTGGGTCTTGGCCGTCCATGACCCTGTCACAGGTTCACCGTTTCTGCAGATCAAGAATCCAGTCATCTAGTCATCACAATCTGGCCCTTGTCAAAATCGATTAAGTCCTTTACACCTTCACATTTCTTCCGCATCCAACAGGTCAACTTCAGGGACAAAATGTTCACTTACTGCTTAAAATGCCCAACCCACTTCCAGGTGCCACTGTATGGAAATATTATAACTGGGGTCAGGACGTACTAAAAATGATGCAAGGAAGGAAAACCAGTGAAATAGCGATAGGGTCATGATGCTTGTGTGGAGCAAAGCCTGGCCCATGTGGTCTGATAGAAGAGCTCAAATAGTTGAAAAGGTTCATGGTGATTACCATAGAAAAGCGTGAAAACACACAGCAGATTGTTGTTTTTGATGGCAAAAGAGGAACCCACTCGATATTAAGCATAATGACAAAATGGGTTTGTGTTTGAAAGATACTAGATCAGGTTTTCTCTGTACACTGTCGGCAGTGTGTGTAGAAGGGTGCAGTTTAGGATCATCTGGTGTCTAGTTGTCGTTAAGATTGATAGCCTGGGGATCCGGAAAAAAGAATGAGGCCCAGAGGCATTGGACACAAGCATGCAGCGAGCTCAAACAGGCAACAAGCATCACGAGAATGAACACAATGACATTCGGTTAGGGTCTGGCTGGAAAATTCCTCTTCTCCTCTTTCCTGTTTCAAAATGCCATAATCAATTCAAACCTCATGTTAAATTGTGATTTAGTGCACGTGGCTTGAAGCAGCTCTTGCAGTCAAAATACGGAGTGATATCAACATTCACAACTGTCTATGTCCCTGTGACATAAAAAACTGGCTTTCGAACCTCCCAGGTTGTTTCCTGCCAAAATCTAAAATCGTCACTGAAAAAACCTGAAAAAGTCCAGACATCTCTTAAAATGTATCTTCTTTATCAAAGTGCCATTGTCTTGTATGATCTGATAACTCCATCTCTCTCAAAAGCACACTCAAACATCCCTGTAGAACTTGTCCTTGTTTTGAGTACTTGTGAAAAGATAAAAGTGTTTCTAGTGAGCTTGAATGCCTGAGACAAGGTTGAAAAATTAGATGCACTAACAAGACTAAAGCGCACACCTTCGAGAAGACCGCATTCCTTCCTGAGCGCTTCAGGACTGACACGGGGACGGGTAGCAGTGCATGTGGAAACCTGCCTGATAAACACTGACAGAGTTTAAAATGTAATATCACGAGTTTGTCTTTTCAGGTACAATTTTTTGTGTTGCTTCAGTCACCTGATGTGTAAACTGGAGGACATTTGTGTGTCTGCTTCAGTTTAATCAGACATTAAACCCAGCATTTGGGTTGAAAAAAAAAAAAAACCTGACAGAATGAATATTAAAATATAGTATATAGAATATACTAGCATTAGTACCTGTTGGTGATGGGAAAAGATTTTGAAATAATTCAAAGGTTAAAGCTAAAAATAAGCTGATCAGCTTTAAGGTAATCAGAGATATTACTATTATTTTAGGTCGAAGCTCATGTACACGTCTTTCTATATGGCAGAACTCTCTATATTCACTGTTTGGTAATTCGAGAATAAATCACAGATGAGAAATTGAAAAGGTCGATCGAAAGTTTTGTCTTAAAATGATTCCACCGCATAAACCTTTACTTATACCACTATAACGCTGTCCCAGCAGTGAAAATATGAACTAATCCCAGTAAAAATATTCAGTTTAGCTTTTCTTTTTTTGGTTGTGTCCAATTCCTCCCCGTCACTAGGGGGCTCCCACATTAAGGCTACTACTACCACTCAGTTGGGAGGTCAGAAGACCATGTTTCCTCCGAACCATGTGACGCCAGCCGACCACATCTTTTTGAACTGATCGCGCACGAGCCGTTGGCATACGCTGTTGAAACTTGTGGTTTATAATCTGCCACATAACTGCTCATAATTTCACCTCTACTCAACATTTTGATTTCATTCATGCTGCAGGTTTAACTTCAGGCAAATACCCAAGTACTGCCAAAGCTTCATTAAATTCTGTCCAGCCAGTTTTGCGTGATGCTGTGACAAAATCTGGCTGGACAGACATACAGACATACAGAAACAAATTTTTCTGATACTGGTTTTTGGACCGCCAATGTATGAAACGTAGCGATATTATTAAAACACTGAGTTCTGGGTCTCCGAGAGGCGCAGTGGTAAAGTGCTCACCCTATCATCCGATGATCACAAGTTAGATTCCCAGGTGATGCTGTAACCTCTCGCAGCCGGAGGCCTAGAGAGAGCTGATTGGCCGAGCTCTCTCAGAGGGGAGGGATGAGAGGTACTTAGTGCTCCCACATTTATCACGGCTCTACAGCCAGGGGCGTCTGTATGCTCACACAAGCGGAGGGAGCGGATAGCGCTGTCCTCCGAGTGTGGTACGCCGACCCCAACGGTGCGTGAGCGAGCAGTTCGGAAATATGCGATCGGCTGGCGTCATGTGGTTCAGAGGAACCATGTGATAGTCTTCGGCCCTCCTGGCTGAGTGGTTGTAGTAGCCTTAATGTGGGAGCCCCCTAGTGAAGGGGAGGAATTGGACATGACTAAATTAGAGAGAAAATCGGGGGGGAACAATTCTGAACTGGGGTCAATGGTACTTTCTGCTGCCACATACTGTATATTCCACTTCATTAAACAAATATAGTATTATATTTCCACCTGTTGTGATGGCATAAAAGAGGTACTTCATGAATAATAGCTATATAGCTAATAGCTATTACAACTCATTTTATGAAATTTAGATAGCAGCAGAGTTATCATAAAAACAAAAAAGCATTGCTTAATTAGGGCCCAAGCACTATAAGGTGCGCAGGACCCTCTTGTTTTCCTAAGGATTTTTTTTTCCACCCTTTTGGACTTTTCGGGGGTTTTTACATGCTCAAAAACTTATGAAACTTGGCAGACAGGTTGGAATCTGCTGCCATCAGAACGCCTGAGGCTCTTGTGGCCCCCAGGGGCCCCCACACGAAATTTTGCTGGATAGCTCATACACACTTTCACGTAGGCACACAAAACTTGGTACACATTTAGAGCTCATCGAGCCGAACAACTTTCGCACTGCATGTCCTGGGCTCAACTCAACAGGAGGCCGGTTATTTGGGGTCGTTCGCAAAAACGCACCCGATGGATTTTGATGTACTCCTCCCAGGGAAACTATACAATCGCTACCAAACCGGGCCAATGTGACCTAAAAACATTGAGGATGCAAAATTGCGGAGGGATTTTTGATATCGCAAACGGGTCAGCCGTGATAATGTCTTAAACTTACACCGAAAAAGTATTAATAACTTTCTGTGTGGCATTATATTGAGTGACATTATATTCAGTGACACGTTCAGTGACATCATGTTCAGTGTTATCACATTCAGGAACATCATAGTGTGATGCTTATTTTCCAGCATCTGCGTGCGGCCTATGGTACACACATAAACATCACAAATGTTAACACACACACACACATACTAACACACACATCACTAATGTTAACACACAGACTCACACACCATACATACAAACATGCCAAAACACAAACATTTAATCGTCACACACAGAATGACACATCCACACGTCACACACCTCTCTCCCTCACTCTCACACACTAACCCTCACACACTAATGTGCACACACACACACACACACACACACACACACACACACACACACACACACACACACACACACACACACAAACATACTCATACATCACACACATGCACACATACATACACCCAAATTACGAATGTTTACACTCACGCACGCACGCACACACACACCTCTCTCACGACACACACACACACACACACACACACACACACAGGTTTGTGCAGGTTGTGCAGTGCAACCGGGTGGCGATGGCTTTTTCGATGTCTTAACACACTCAAATAACACACAGGTTGTGTGGTGCACCCAGGGTGGCGATGGCGCAGGGTGCTTGGGCCCTCATCGTTACTTGCAACTATATTTTATTCCTTGTTTTTCTTCTCAAAGATACTTTCTTGTCCTCAGTTGCTAGCAATAAAAATTGAACAGTAGAGCGCCTGGTTAGGTTTAGCTCAAGAATGCTTCTTACTACTCCTACTGCTCTGAACAAAGCCTTATTTTATTCCTTGAACTGTGGACTACAGTATAATAATGGCACTCAGTGAAAGGGACAAATAAAGCTATTATGGATGTGCGGCCGTGGAATTTACTCAGCATGCTCTGAGGAATATTTAATCAGCTTACTGTGCAAATGAAGAGGAAATAATAATCAAAAATGTTAATTATTAAGCGTCAGTGTTCATTCGCTATTAGAAAGAAAAAGATAAACTGATTCGATGAGACATGAAAAAAATTCAAGCTTGGATGCTATAACATGAGTTTGAATACTTAATTTAAACTCAAGTACAACCAATAAACATCCAATAAAACTGTGTAATTGAATGCAAAAAGTTTACCGTATAATTGTTGTACAGCTGTAATGTCATCCCAGCTGAGCAGCAGACTGCGGCCAAGCTTCTTATAGTACGGTGACATAAGGGCATGGCGGACTGGTGAATGCTCTAATCCCAGTGTGTGACCAATTTCATGAGCGGTTACCAGGAAAAGGTTATGACCTTTGTGGCCGCTCAGAGTCCAGCGCTCAGCTTTATCAAAGTGAGCCTCACCCCGGCATGGGAAAAAAGCGTGCGCCAGTGCACCACCTGAGGACAAAAAGAAAGATGGCAACGGCTGTGAGAGAAGGAAGATGTCATCACCATCATCATCGTCATCGTCGTCATAACTGCCATATCATGAACCATAAACCACTTTTTTTGTATAAGTGTTGTCTCGCTAATAAAAACAACAGTATTTAAAAATGCAATACATTAATATCATTGCACCTGGGCCATCAAATGCATTACTGGTGCCATCATTGTGCTCTCCTTCGTAGAAAGCCAGCCGGATGTCTGTCGGTCCCTCATCCCATTCGTAGAAAACCAATCCGGAAACGTTGCTCCAGAGCTGGAAAGCCATTCGCACTGCCAGCCGCACAGGACCCTGAGAGAGATGCCGCGGCCAGTTCACTATCTGGTATGTCAGGTGCTGCTTGTACCACTTCCCTCCTACAAGAGAAAGAATACTGGAGAACTTCAAGACATCATCTTTGGTCATTTTAGATGCCTAACAGAGTTTGCAGTAATTCTAACGGTATCAGCATTGTGCAAAATGAAACAACGTTCTTATAGTAGACTTTTAGGAACTTTTAGGAATGTTTATTTTCCCCGGATGAGCTGCTTTATTTTATAATAACAGCAGCTGGTTGGCATCAGGCACCGACATGAAAAAGAACAAACACAGCATGCCTTAGCTGCATTCCTGGTGTATTACAGATCATTAGAGTGACAGGTGGGATTTACAGTTTTAAATGTTTATCTCCGAACAAATTCAGCGCTTAGGGCTTAAAGCCAGGGTGACTAGTGAAACTGTAAAGCTGCAGTTTCTGACTGCTATCAAAATTTTGGAACATCTGTTTTTAATAATGCACATTGAACTTTAATATTATTCATCATTAATACTAGCAAATGTTATTTAAAATGATTTCATTGAATCCATGCATTCATCTAGGAACCTCTGTAGTCCAACTAAGGGCCATGGAGGCCAATGGTGACAATTGTATTTATTCCCATTTGTACAACCTCGTTAGGATCTCCGGCCAACACTCACATGCTCATACAGGCAATTTGGAAATGCCAACTAGCCTAATCTGCATGTCTTTGGACTGCGGGTGGAACCCGAAGGAAACCCATCAAGCACAGAGAGACCATGCAAACTCCAGGCTTATACAGTATGTGTGTGTGGCTTATATGTGTGTGTTTAAACCAATAAACACTCAAAAGGATTATTTCAAAAGGAATTTTGAAATAAAATGGGGAATAAAAAAAGAGAAAGGTTTGAGTTTTGAAAGAGAATTCCTTACAATTTCACTTATTTAATGGCTAATATACAGCATGCACCACTCCAGACAATCACTGGCGAGTTTTCTTGCTTTAAACGACATACAATTCATTACAATATAATAAATACCAAGATGTTCATACTGCCCCATCCTGCAACAAGATGTCCTGTTTTTTTTTTGTTGTTTTTTTTTTTTTAGCCATTGTTAACATTAGGTTTGTGTACAACAAATCTCTTTCCTGAGCTCCTCTGAATTACAGTACACACTAGCATCCATTCTCTCAGCTATGTAAACCAGGAAGAGCTTCTCACAGCAAGATCTGTAAACAATTTGCTTTACATACACCAGCGGTTACGTGACTCAAACGTAATTACATGCTTCCTAGCCATCAAAATGACACGCTGGTCAGTGTCTCTGCAAAATTGGGCTCATATCCCTGGCTTATTTATAACATGTACTGTAGATGATACGTTGTGCTGAGTGCACATCATAATTACAGGAAAACAAAAGAAAAGAATTAAGCTAAGGGTGAAGTTTAATGTGCTGAGAATTAGACCGAGAGAAATAAATGGAACATACTAAAGAGTTCAGATGACACTGTTAAAGCTCAGCTACCAAAAATAGAACGCAATGAGATTCTCAGACTGAGTCACTGAGAAATCCCAGAAGGGACATGTGATTTTGTCCTTTAACATTAATGATGGGAAAATGAACAGGAACAGGAAAACCAAAACCACCAGCAAAAAACGAATGGGTGGCAGTCGAGGAACTCTAAGTAGTCATAATTAAATGTATAATGATGTGGAAACGTTTATTCATTCATTTATTTTGATTCCCGCTTCGGATCAGGTTGGGTATGGTCAAAAATGTCATTTTTAGAAAACAAAGAAAATGATGTGAGATATGTACGTCTGCAGTAATGGAAAGAATGGAGAGTAGCTGCCTGCCAAAACCCAGACTCAAAACCAGTCGCACAAGCAGTCTCTTTAAGAAAACACATCCGATATGTCAGATATGACACGGCATTATGTCAACTTAACCAACACCTTGTCGCCTAAACAAAGTCGTTCTGAATTGCCAAGGAACCATCCGCATTGTGTTTCGATCTTTTGTTACTGCTAGATAATGTGAGTGTGAGCTTCCACCAACGTGCTGACAGGTTCACGACCCACCTCACCGCTTTGTTCATGATTAACGTGAGCTACAATGCTAACTAGCATCTGATAACACAAGGCTGAATCCCAAATCCCTCTATAATCCCTGAACAAAGTGAATGCAAGGGATTCTACATCCTACATAGGGCGGAGCAGTCTGTTAGCTAGAGACATCAAGAGAAACTTAGCAGATTTTCAGGACTGTCCACCACCTTCAAGGTTTTTTTTTTTCTTTTAACCTGGGTAAGAATGAAGAAAATATCAAATTTGGTACTTCATGCTTCAAGTTAGGACCTTAAGACAATTAATACAAGCAACAGGAATGGTATTGGAAGTGAGCGGTAATAAAAAACAAACTGAAGTCCAAACTGATGACTAGGTTCCCTGTTCCGTTCCTCTAAAGGTTTCTTCCTATCGCCATCTCAGGCATTTTCTCACATTTCATACAATTATAATTTCATACATACATCATTTTCTTTTGATTGTCTAAAGCTGCTTTGAAACAATGACCATTGTTAAAAGCTATACAATAAAAAGTTATTGTACTGAAAGTCATAAATCCCCAAACTGCTATTCATTAAGTCATTAAAGTTTTGAATTATTTCATTTCCAGGGAAACTTTGCCTATAAAATGCTTTAAACAGCAATTGCTTAGTTTGAGGTGTGTTCAAGAATGAAATCACTATTTACTGTTCCTAGCAATCTTCAAAAACGTGACTAAAGCTCTTAAATACTTGGAACACTCCGATAGCACAAGATCAACGGACCATAGAGACAAGCAGCAAAAACGCTTCTTTGACAAATACAAAATTAAAAGTGTATGCTCAATCAGAACTAAATTTTACTTCAAAGTCACATTACAAGTCATGTAATACATACTGTACATGTCCAGAACTACAGGTATTACATTTCACCTAGGGAAAAGTACACTCTGAGACTGCAAAGTCTGCAGACAGCTGTGGAGGACCAAGCCACAAGAATGCATGTACTGTAGTGATAACCTTCCCTAAATACGCCTGGAAACATCTGCTCATGCTGCAAGCAGGTGTGCACTTACTAAGCAGATTGAGAAAATTGCGCAAAAACCCAATTTGTGTCAGTGTTTTAAAATTGTACGCAAAATATAGGAATCTCATGGGGCAGTTTGATTGAAATCTAACTACAGCATTTATGCTAACTGTCAAGGAAAGGTCATGGAGAGAGAGAGAGAGAGAGAGAGAGAGAGAGAGAGAGAGACTAATCTGAATCTCAAACACTTCAGACGTCCCTCCTGGAAACAATTACACATGCAAAAATGCTTGTAATGATGGTGTGCGTGTTTGTCTCAGGATGTAAATTTCAAGGTTTCCTCTAATGTCTGTTTCTCGGCACCTCGTCTGGTGCACATCTCTCTAAAGCTACTTTCTGCCAGCTATTATTAAAAGCAGTCTATATGTAGAAAAATATAGAATAAAAATGTCTACAATGACTGAAGCATGTAGTTGGACTAGAAAAGCCTCTAGTGAGAAAGTTGGGACAGTATGGAAATTGGCAATAAAACCAAAAATCTTTAAAGATTCACCTCTATAACGACTCAGAATTTGATTATTTACCATGTGAATTTAATCATTTGTTAAAAATATGCATGATTTCGAATCTCTTGGCTGCAACATCCTCCAAAAACGTTGGGACAGTTGATGTTCATTTAGGCATTTAGGCACACTAGTTGCCCCCCCATTCTTTCTTTCTGCAGGTCTGCATCTGCCCAATTGTATGGTGTCTTTGTTGCCATATTTTGCACTTCGTGATCCACCACACATTCTCAATTGAAGCAGGCAGGGGCAGTCTAGCAGCCGTACTCGGTGTTTAACAGCCCTGCATGTGTAATCTGAGCAGAATGCAGTTTGTCGTTGTCTCTGGCTGTCTTTGGCTTTTGGAACTGATGCTGATAAAACTTTTCCTTCTTGACCCAGCGAACATTTCTACTAACAAAAACCTGAAATGTTGACTTCTCAGATTTCTCAGATATGGATGTGTGGCTTCACTACGCCTTAAAGTTGTAAATGGTTTTAATGGACAAAAGTTTACCAAAGTGTTCCCGAGCCCACATCATGATATCCACTATAGAAGCATGATGGTTTTTAAGGCGGTGATGCCTGAGGGATCAGAGATCATGCATATTTACCACCAAAACATTTTTTACATTTTTAAACAAACTAAATTCAAAATCAACCTAAATTAAATGAATATGGTCAATTTTCAAATAAATTGTTAGTTCAATACAGTACAAGGTGAAATGCCTTTACAGACGACTCCTTTCTGTTTGTATTGGGAATTTCCATATTGTCCCAACTTTTAAAAAATTTGCTTTGTATTTGAAAAAAGAAGCACAGAAAAGATAAGGTACTTCAAAGAATTTCATCAAGTTCATGTAGTCCAGTGTCCATGGGCAACAGTGAGAGAACTAAAGACTCCAAATAACTAAACACTCTAACAATAGTTTATGAGAAAGTATTCCAGACAGTGAAAGTGAGGACTATATTATATTGATGTATGTGTCATCAAGTTGAGCAAAATCACCCCACAAAAGCTCTAGTCCTTACTTTCATTGATTGGAATTGATTGGAATACATTTTCATAAATTATCATTAGAGTATTTAATTCCATAGAGTCTTTCATTTTCTCAGTGTCCCATGTACATCACTACATTTTTAACTTCTTTGCTGTAGTTCAATGGGGTCCAAGTGATTAAACATCTCTTAGAAAAGCGATCTCATGACTGTCTTGTTGTTGTGTTTTGGATCAGTTGCTATTGCCTGTTGCTATTGATTTTCTTCTTGTTGTGTTTTGGCT
>JAAGKR010003427.1:20459-74922 GCA_011419295.1 Clarias macrocephalus | reverse complement strand
TTGTGTGTGTGAGTGAGTGTGTGTGTGTGAGAGAGAGAGCGAGAGACGAACAGATTGCCAGCGTCAAAATTTCGAGGTTGGCAATGGAGTATTGTGATGATGGCGGAAAGTTTAAGAAGGAAACTAGCAGAGCTCGCCCGTGTGTTTAACATCTCCGTGCTGCTGTACGATGACAAATATACGTGCCAGAATCCTTAATGGCTAACAGGTTGCCATGGAAACCTTACTGAGATGCATGCGCCATCTAGTGTCTACGGCTTAAAATTCAGGTTTACAGTAGCAAAGGTACGCAGGAGAGGTATGAGTGGAGTGCAATGCCACCCATGTAGGCACACTTATGTGCCCCTGCACACATTTTCTCAAATAACACTCCATTCATACTCTAGAATGTTTCATGCATTCATATACTAGGAATGACAGAGAAACTAAAGAAACACAGAAGCTTGAATTACTAACACACAAAGCGATGGCAGCCAAGACATTTAACGGTGTGTCACATTCATTTATCATTTTGAGGCAGGGAATACCCTGGACATGGTGCCAATCCTTCGCAGGGCACACACACAGATTCACACACTAAGGTCAATTTAGGAACACTGATTAGCCTACATGTCTTTGGACTGTGGGAGGAAACCGGATTACCCAGAGGAAAACCACCAAGTATGGGGAGAACATGCAAACTCCATGCACACAGACCCGAGGCGGGAATCGAACCCTCAAACTTGGAGGTGCGAGTCCACAGCGCTAACCACTATCGATTCATCATAAGCATCAGCTGACAGAAAGTGAAGAGTGTACCTTTGTGTGTATGTCTGAAAGAGATGTGTAGCGGACTCACGATTAAGAACTTTATTGCATCTTAAAAACTAAGAGTGAGCATGTGTACAGGTTGTGAGTGTGTGCAAATGCAAAATTGGTGACCCAGTGACTGACATTTCACTGGCCATCAAAAAGAGTAGTAGACTAATACCACAGCCCTGCATTTTTGACCATCACGGTTTACATGGTCGTCGCAAGGTCAGTGTGTTGTATCGATGCCCAGCACCGAGTCTGCCCACTCTGCTCCAGCCCTGCCTTTGGCTGATTTCTTCACTGCTTTGATTGCAGTGGGCTGCAGGCCACTGCCCGCCTCACAGTGTGCCATCTCTTTATCAGCCCACTTATGTGTGTGTGTGTGTGTGTGTGTGTGTGTGTAAATGGAAATGAGACTGCCTCTGCTAGCACTGGATGGCCAGCAGGCAGCTTCAGCCAGACCGTCCGACTTTCTGGAAACCAGGACCCATAGACGTGTACGGATTGGTGAAATACTAAAAAGTAGGGAGGAGTTACTGTAATAGTACTGGGGGGACCTGATTTGTAAAGGGAAAAAAATGCACTCTGTAAGTGGCTTTTTATGGGCAGATGAATAAAAACGTGAGGAGGATGAGTGTTATTTTGGCGGAGTATTCGTGCTGCAGGAGCTCCTGCAGTGCTTTATGGGTAATGAAGTTCCCGGGAGAAGAACACTACAGCGTGGCAGGGTTTTAAACTGAGAGGTGAAGAGTAATTGCTTTGTTAAAGCACAGAAAGTCTCGTTTCATACAGGACATCTAACGGATGAAGATTCACACCTGTGTACATAACCAGCTGCAGATGGTGCGACTCTACAGTAGTTCTTCGCTCAAAATTAAACGTCCAAGAAATTTTTTCCAATGCACGCGGCTTGGAGAGGTCAGAATAGTTAAAGAGGGGCAAAAAAAGAGGGTTCAGCGTGTGCCTTGGAAGGAGACTTTGTTTGTTTGCTTGTTTGCATGAAGGTCGGTTTTCTGCATGTTGGAGGGATCCAGCATCCCACTGTTATGTAATCTGATAGGAGATTCCAAGCTGGTCAGCTCCATATGCCGTCCGCCGCTGCCAAAACTATCCGAAGCCGGAGACTCCAACCCGTTTGGAAGCCAGAGAGAGAGAGAGTGGGAGAGAGAGAGAGAGAGAGAGCTTGAGGGAACAAACAAGAGAGGGCATTTCAGAAATATTTGCTGCAGATAATGGGAAACGTGCGAATTAGACCCCGTAGCCAGGAGGGATGGAGAGAAGGGGAGATAGTGTGAGACAGGGAGGGTGAGTTAGCAAATTTACCTCTCATCCTTAAAGCCAGTGTGTGTTTTTTTGTTTTGTTAAGTCGCTGAGGGCAACATATCTGATATCCATGTACAATATGTAGCAGGGCTCTAGCTGGGTCTAGTCTCCAAGAGGGAAACTTGGGTATTACGAAGATGGTGTAGATTGACTCACGTTGCGGCGTTGCATGTGTGTGCATGTGTGTGTGTGTCCTGGGAATGTCTCAGCACTGCAGTACTCTGTGTATTTATGTGTAAGTGCTCAGAAAGACAGGAAGAGGGAGCGAGAAGAAATCAGTAGCTCCTGAGACCCTTCCAGCTCTGCAGTAGTGTGTGTCTATCCGTGTGAGTGTGTGTGCGTGCGTGTACACTCCCACTTTGGCCCACATTGCCACCCCCACCGGCATGGGTCAAGCTCAGCACGCCGCCGCTTCTCCCTGCTCTCCCTCTCTGAGTTGCCATGGCAACACACCTTGAGCTCGCCCCCTAGAGAAGCCCGGTTGCCTCCACCCCTTCTTTCGCCCTGGCCCCCATCTCTCCTCTACCCTTCCCTCCCTCTCGTTGCTCTCCCACTCTCTCTCGCTCGCCATCCGGTCCATCAATCTGGGGCCGGAGCTGCAGGCCTTAGGGCAGGGGCGAGAGGGGCCGAGCCCAGCGGGAACCGCTGCTCCCATCCTCACAGCTCATTTATGTGCCAGAGCATGCTACAGGGGGTGGTAGGAGGAGAGCGAAAGAAACATGGAGAGGGAGAGGGAGCAGGAAAGGAAGTGGAGAGAGATGGACAGGAAGAGGAACATAGTGTAGGGGAAGAGGAGAGTAAAGGACAAGAGGCAGGAGATGAGGACAGGAGCTCAGCACAGACCGTGTCTGTCTCTGGGGAAGCGTGCAGGCCAGAGCTCCACCTGGCTCCCTCTGGTCAATTAGCTGGAAGCACATTGGCCAAGGATTAGCAGCAGCCACTGCAGTGTTTGTGCACGACGGAGACATGCACAGTTGGTGGAATGATACACGAACACTGCCTTTTTCCTCATGTTACCGCTTATAATCTGTCCACTGTGAGCATGTTTACATACACTCCTAATAATACACTCATTATCTGATTTAATGTGATATATCTGATTAAAGACGTTACCAAATCTCAAGCTAATAAAGAGTGTAGGATTTTACTTTTTTTTTTCTCAACCTACAGTAGATGTGTGACAGCAGCACGTACAAGGGGCATTCAAGTCAAACCAGGACTTTTGATTGTGCAGAATAACAGAGTAAAAAAAAACATTATACCTTTATGTAATCCCCTGCTAAACTGATGCACTTATCCCAGTATTTCACTAGTGCCTGGATACCATCAAGGTACAAAGCTTTCTCAGAACACCGGAGCCATGATATCCTGCTTTACACCTGAAACACTGGCCTCCCTGGTCGTCTATAAATGTCGATCAGTTTCACAAAAAGAATTCAGCGGTCCCAGTTTGACTCGAATGCCCCTCGTAACGTTCAACCATAAAAAATCCCCAACTAAATACGCTTTGGAAAATTACACTTTCAATTCATGTCCTTTTGTAACGATGAATTTATTGGCAGGTTGCAATGCGTCTGTAGAGCAAAGTGCACTTCAATAAAACATTTCAACAAATCAAGTACTAGACACGAAAAATGAGTGAGCACTCGAATTCCTCGGGAAAGGGAGTGTAATTAAAAGTTATTCAATTACTAAAAGAATCAGGTGAACCTAGTGTATGTAATGTGTTAATTAAAGTCTTACCATGTACACATTAACATCACTGACGAATTTTTAATATATGTTTTTTGCTCCTCTACCTGTGTCATCTTTAACAGAGCAGTCTTCTCTCTAGTTCTCTGTGATAATGCTGGAAGATTAAAGACGGTTTTAAAGGGTGTTTAAGGCGTTTAGCATTTTCCCACTGTTTTCTCAATCGAGCGGCGGCGTCTGCCCCCCCGCCAGCATCACCCCACCACAGGACTCCTCAGACTCTGATTAGCTGATCAATCCATCAATCAGTTCAGCTCGCCATCCCCTATGCCTTTACCTGCACTGAATCTCCTGTTTGGCAGAGGCCGTAATTGAATATGGTGTGCTTCCAGGCAGGCATTCCAGTTGCACACACCTGGAACGCTCTCTCCATCTGCCTCCAAGAGAGAGCAAAAGAGAGACTATGAAATTTTTAGCCGTTTCTTTTGACGTGATTGCGCTTTAGCTAGCAACATTTTTGGCAGACTCTCCCTGTGTCCTCCATTAGGCTTTTCTTGTCTTTTTACGATGTGATTCATTTCCCACAGGCGTTGTGTGTGTGTGAGTGTGTGTGTGTGTGTTTGGTCTTAAGCTATAGGATGGCTCCCTTCAGTACACTGTAGTCTTTCTCCCAAAGCAGAGCATGTCAGCTCCACTGATCAAATACTCTATCTGACACCATGGGGTTGGTTGATGGTAACAAGCAATCCCTACATGTGTCACACACAATCACACACACATACACACATAAACACACACGCTCACAAACACAGTGGAGTGGAGAGCTTAGTGTTAGAGCAGAGGCTAAAAAACAGATGATGGAGCATGTTGCACACTTGCTGATCAAACCACAACAGGGCTCACAGAGAGGAACATGTTTTGTCTCTCTCTCTCTCTCTCTCTCTCTCACACACACACACACACACACACACACACACACACACACACACATACACACACAGGCCCCCTAGCTACCATTACTTTTGGCTGGACAGCCCAATTATCCCTTTGTTTTCTGCTTTCTTTAGCAGAATTCCTTTCCTCTCCCCATATCCCTCTCATTTCCCCAATGTTTCGCTTTGGTATCGCTGCTCTCTCTTTCCACTCTCGCCTTTCTCTATCTCTCTATCTCATTTAAAGCCTCTTATCCTGCTATAAAACGACGGCCCGTCCAAAAAATCCTCTGAATGCTGTATTGCCGCTGATTCCAAACCCCTTTTAGGAAAGGAACCGTCTTCGAGTCCAGTGTCTTTGAGGAGACACACCAAACCTTTGTCCTTGCCAGTCTATCTTTAAAAAATTAAAAAATAAACCCACACCTAGATAGGCTAACCTGCTTTCCCACCCCTCCCTGTCCTTTCAGACAGGATTAGAGCTCCCCTACTCAGGCCTTTGAGACAGCGCTTAGATTAGAATCATCGGAGGTCGTGTTTTCCGGACAGGAGTTTGGGAGGTCTGGGGGATGGCAGAGGTGGTTGATTGAAGAGTTTATTAACCCCAAACACCCCTGGAGCTGGCGAGATTTTGTTATGACTTCTGTGCCACCCCATATCTTCATGAAGGGAGGAGGGAGTCAGCGCGGGGGGTCTGGAGATGGGCAGGCCGATGCAGGGCGGCTGGCAGGAGGGCAGCGCTAAGGTCTGTGTGGCGTGTGGGTGATAAGAAGGGAGCGGAGGCACCCAACTAGGACCCAACGCCCACCTTTCATCTGTCCTACTCTGGTTGGAGGCAGGGGGCCACTGATGTCACTCCGGCCAGCTTAAAATAGAGCTGCAGGCAGGGGGGAGGGCACGGCGCCCACGGTGCTGGGGGGTGGCAGGCAATTACCGGTCGGGAAAAAGACAGCTCTGGGCAAGGGAGGACAGGAGAGGGAGGAGGAGTGATGGTGGGTATGGAATGGAATGGTCAGTCTGCACAGAGCAGAGTAAAAAGAGCAGTGTTGAATACACAAATGTCATCAATAACCATAAAGACACCGAATTCTACATTATTTGTAAAATGCCCAGATTATAGAGGTGTTTGTGTGTGTGCATGTGTGTTATTATGTACCCATTTCTTCCTTCTTCCCTCTCTTTCTTCTCTTTACCTCTCGGCCTGACCCCACTGCTGCGTGTGTAACCTGTTGTATCATGTGCTCTTCTGTTGCAGAGGAAGGCATCAATCACGAGTGCAAGCTGTGTAACCAGATGTTTGACTCTCCAGCCAAGCTCTTATGCCACCTGATCGAGCACAGCTTCGAGGGCATGGGCGGCACCTTCAAGTGCCCCGTCTGCTTCACAGGTAAGGGGGACTTGCCCGTGGGTCGAGGGCGTTGGGTCAGGGGCAGAGAAGGCATGTGTGAGCGGGACGTCTGCACACACACATACACATGTTCAGATATTACAGGGCGATCACTTACAGTGTCTGCCCACTCACTGATACATGTGTGTAATTGCACTCATTCGTGTAGGTTAATGACGCATGATTGCATACAGTTGCTCAGTGTATGAAAATGCGGACGTACTCTATTACATGCTCTCTTGCACATGCCCTAATTGTGTGCAATTAAACAGATGAGTTTGTTTTTAACCTACTCTTAATAATTGCACTCATCTTCTGTATTCTCTCTGCTGGCTGCTTCTTCTGCATTTAAGTCTCTTTGCCTGGCTAATTAATTGAACTGAATTAACACATGATATTCATATGCGGCTGCGTGGATGAGCAGGAAAACAAGTGTGAAGTCACCTTACACTTTATTTGCATACCATGAAACACCTTCAGTATAAGTTCATGCTCAGTTACACCTAATTTGTGTCAGCATTAATGACAACAAAAAACGCTTCATTAAGGTAAGAAGATAAGAATGCTCTGTGATGAACAGTTCCAGACTTTCAGTGCAAATAAATGTAATCAAAACCAAGTATAGTGAATGAACTGCTATCTGAATACACAGGGCTTTGTTTTATAACAAGTGATAATTTTATCTATAGGCAGGAATAAGGTGTAAAATCTTGCCCTTGACACCCCACTTTCACCATTGAGTTTTTTAGCTTTTCACAGATAACTAGCTTGCTAGCAATGAAATAATTTAGATTTAGCTTAGCTAGATTGCTAAAAAAAAAAAAAAAAAAAAAAAAAACTCCTACCTAAAGAACTAGCATACTATGGACTTGATTTAAGATGTCAGAATCAATTTAGAAAGTAAATTTATTTTTAAACAATTTCATCCCTTTCAGCACAACACCGCTAGCTGCAGCTAAAATGCCGAGTCATGGCTAAGATAGAGTGGATACAAGAGTCAACCTGTTTCTGAAGATATGCGCTGCAAATTTCTACTCTGGCTCAGACTATTATCTATGAGAAATGAAAAATAAATAAATAATATGACTGCACTTTACTGTTCAGCCTATATTTCTCTGTGGACATAATTCAGAAAGAAAATATTATGACAGGATCTTATGCGGAAGCAGAGGGATAATAAAGGTGTAATAAAGGTCAGTATGGAGAAGTCCGGGTGTCCTGGGCAGTTCGGATCTCCTGATGCACTCACAGTAAAGTTAATGAGTTCTGACCTCCCTGTTGAGACGTCTGGTGGGACTGGAAGCCTCCTGGGCAAGAATACGGCACTCTGGCTACCCTGGCTTAGCCTGCTGGAGATGTTAGAAGAGTGGAGCAAGAAGAAGCTGAAAAGATTCAAAGCCTAATTGTCATATTTATAATACAGGTTCGACGCGGCTGCTGTTAATCAGATATCAGAATTTAAGAAGAACGATCATTGTAAGAGGGTAAAGCTTCAGGAAGGCTCAAACTGACATTAAACAGATGAATTTGTAAAATATGAAGGGAGGGTATCTTCTTATATAAGGTCACAATAAAGGATAAATCTGTTTGGATTATTTAAGCCCCAGTGATACAAAAATGTAAAAAGGACACAAAAAAACAGGGAGTATTTGTACAGGAACACTGGAAACCCATCTGAATGTCTAAAAATGATTATAGGTTAAAAGGTTTAATGTTAGTTTTAAGGCTTGAAGGTCTTTAAGGTAAGCTGGTTACATATATGTGTGTGTGTGTGTGTGTTTAGAAGAGAGTATTAGCAGAGGTCAGAGGATAAAGGGCAGCTTTATAGAGAAGTGATGTAATCCGCTCAGCCTCTCCTGGGCAGAGCCCTCGATATAAGATACGTGTGCTTTTAGCCAAACAGCAATGTGTGTGTGGGTGTGTGCATGTGTGTTAGGTGAAATGTTCATGGACACTTTTGAAAGTCACTTTGAACCGCTTGTCAGGTAGCGTTTGGGAATCAGAAATCATTATTTGAGCTTGTCAGCATTACTGCCTGGTGTTACGGGCCTGACTGTACAGCCCCAGCCCTCTATCTTATGTCTTATTTCTTTCTACTTTCTTTTTCTCTCCATCTTTTCAGTGTTCTCCACTGATCTGTTAAATACTCTTGAATTCCTTGTGCTTTTTTATCAGAGTTATTTTTTTCTCGAACAGTGAGTCATTGTTTGTTTTTCCATTTCAACTCTCCCTGGTGTGTCATGTTGTCCAACAAATTGTCCTGCTCATTATTGTCCTCGTGATCGCCCCTTTCTCATTTTGTTTCCAGCTACCTACATCCCTCCACACACACACACACACACACAGACGCATACTCGTACATATAGTAGGTATGCAGGCCTTTTTTAAGTTTAACTTTATTCCTGTGTGGTTTATGAATAAGTAAGCGAACTGCCTCTCCTCCAGGGATTTTTTAATAATTCATGTTTTCTACACGCACGTTGCAAGTTAAGTTTACTGAAATGGGAAAAAAAAAGAAAGAAACACAGGAACAGAAGTGAAAATTCTAGGGAAAGGGGTGGGGGATGATTTATTGATAAATATCACAAGTCCTTAAGGGCAAAGAAGAGTCTACCTACAGTTTCCATCCCTCCACTCATTTCTTAATATCATCCCTCTTTCTCACACGGCTCTTTTTTCCTCCCCCTTGTGTCTCCTTGCGTCATTTCCATGAGTTTTTGCGTTCTCTTCCACTAAAGGTAGAAGTCCGTGGCGTCGTCTCCTATGATTTGCGCTTGTCCGCCAACTCAATCACTGTCTGACATCACTTTTCCCTAAGAGCACAACCAAAAGCTTTTAGACAATCATCTGATTCTTTTCTTTCCTTTGTTCCTTCTCTAGTGTTCGTCCAGGCCAATAAACTGCAACAGCACATATTTGCCGTGCACGGGCAGGAAGACAAGATCTACGATTGCTCGCAGTGTCCGCAGAAGTTCTTCTTCCAGACTGAGCTGCAGGTTAGTTACGATCTCCTCGATAAACGTTACGTTCCTGAAATTTAAGGAAACGTTTTGAATAGGCAGCTCATTTCCAAGTGCAGTTCACATGTGAATGTGTGGATGAAGGGAGTTACAAATGTGAGACAAGTTAATAATAAAACTTAAAGGCGAAGAAGGTGGATTTTCAAGGCAGAAACAGTTTACAGTACAGTAGGTCTATCATTGTGCAAATGAGCCTCTGATATAAAAATGTCAAAAATCACACACTGATTTTGTTGTTGTTGTTGTTGTTGTTTTAAAGTATGATTAAAATTTCTGGATTTCTGTAATATAAATCCTGAAATACTTTAATACTTTAATACATGCTCCCATGTAACACTTTAAATAGTGCTTCTTTCAAATTGAGTGTAACAATGACTACATTGTAATATATAATGACTACAGTGTAATAAATACTACATCTTAAAGTAGTGATGGTTTATTAGAGGATTAGATTTTATTATAATGAGAAAAAAAAACATTATTTAACCATACTCTTATGTAGTGGCTGAAAAGTCATTCCATAAGTGGGTAACTTATCTCTACTTATCAGTACTTACTGATGATTTTGCACTTTAATCATTACACTGATCCAGCATGCATAATGTTGCATAAACTATAAAGCAGCAGTACGCATTAACATCCTTAATGTTCTTACTGTACATGCGCAGTCAAAGATTCAATACATAGACCCTGTTCATTACAGTACTACAAGACTTTCTTTGTTTTGTGTGTGTGTGTGTGTGTGTGTGTGTGTGTGTGTGTGTGTGTGTGTGTGTGTGTGTGTGTGTGTGTGTGTAGCGGGAGTAGGCTGTCATGGTGTAGAGCACATCCTAGACAGACAGCTCAATGCCCAACAGGTTTACGCTCAGGTGCACAGAGCAAGTGTTCAGCGTGGATTGTTGACAGGTCATCAGAAATGGGCTTGAGTTATTGTAACGTTATTCATGAGTTTTACAACGCTCCTTTCCAGATGAATCTCTCTCTCTCTCTCTCTCTCTCTCTCTCTCTCTGTCTTCCTCTATGTGTCACAGAGGTTTTGTCTCTGTCTCCTAAATGCGGTCATGCTGAGCCTGAAACACACACCCAGTCTCTCTATACACACACATAGCAGGAAGGCCCTAACATTTTATGGCTATCACACACCCCAGGTGTCCCTTGTTACACTTTTAAGTACTTACACAAGTCGTACATACCTCATACATGCACCTCCTTTATCTTGTCTCGTTCAGAGCTATGAGCCAAAAATATGATTGAAATGTTCAGAAAAGGAGGTTTTAGGAAAAAACTGAAGCCAGTGGAAAAAGTGTCTCATGTAATAGTGCTCATCTCCTGGCTCTCAGCAACAAAGCGCTTGTCACCAAAACTATATAAAGATCTGATATAATAATAATAATAATAATAATAATAATAATAATAATAATAGTTCTAAAATCAGTTGTACAATCAGCTAGATGTCAAAACTTTATCTTTCCCAGTGGACCTCAGAATGGGGTTCCTGGGACCTCACCAGGAATCTGTGAAGCATAGCCATGCGTTCATTATTTTGTAAAATGTAATTACAGGCCTCACAAAGCTAACTTTATTACATTTATTAACTAGTTCTTCAAACTATTGGCCAGTCCATGAAATTGAGTGGGTTCAATCCAAGGTCTAATCACTATAAATAATACAAGATTATATAAGACTTAAATAATTACAGAACTTTGAAACTATGTCAACTATGTAAAGGCACTGCAAACTGTTTAATTAAATTATCATTTGCTTGGACTATTGAATTACTGAATCGTGGGAAAAAAATTGGATGTTACAGATGTTTCTTTCTCAGGATATTTGACATTTGTGATCTCAGTCTCCTCTGACATACTTTATGTCTGGTAGGTCATTAAACGGACAGTCTTTGCAGTGTTTGAGTCAAGTGATTTTTGTTCCTGTTAAGGTTTTATATCTGAGCAGCCCTGTATTTCTCAGCAGAGTTCACTTTATTTCAGTATACAGATGGCAGACGTAGTGCTTGAACTAAACTGAAGAGTGTGATAGATCTGCATGAACAGGATAAGGAAACCCCGTAATCGATAAAGCCTGCGCATAGGTAGTCTTTTTGATATCTATACATTTTATAGAATTAGTTCCCTTTTTTATGTGATTTACCCATAGAAAATAATTTGTTAATCCTGATCATTTAGTAGATGATGGTTTTGTGCTGAGTTCTTTATACCCTGTGCTGCATAATATATTTCGTTGTGCTGCTTATAGGTCAGACAGAATGAGGAGCGCAGGCTGGGGTATAACTCAGCTCCGTGAAGCTCCACCGGGCAGCTGGGGTCAGCTCCATCCTGCCCCAGCTCATGCTGCATTCATCTTCCTGAGCTATGGGCCACCAGCCTGCACACTGCACACACTGCACACACTGGTGTTTGAGAGGGAAGGTGGAGTCAGTGTTGGTAGTTAGGTGTGAGGTTAATAGCTTTCTCATGTCAATACATCTACCATAATCTTTTCAGGGACGCAATAGGAGGGGGTGTGACCTAAATCTCCCATAAGCCCCCCCATTATCTTGGTCACTGCATGTAGCCCCACCCCCAGCCATGGAGTGACAGTGATGTAGAGCCGGCGGTGCTGGGCATATGGCCGGTCAGTCCATTTAGCAGCAGGAGTAGCACTGGACCCTGTCGGTCACTGTCCACCTCGCCCTGAGGCTGGACGGCCAAGATATTCACTCTAGCCGATGGCCCAGTGGGTGCAGTCTCCCTCCTCTATCTTTCCTTCCATCCCTCTGTCCCCTTATGGCCCCCTACATCCGTGCCAGACCTGGAGCTCCAGGCCAACCAAGCATGTGTGGGTGTATGAATGTGGAGGAGTCAAGGCTTAGAGGTCTGTGGACTGTTTTTTTTGTTTGTTGTAAAATACTAGTGTCAGTATAAATATTCGAATTCCTTGTAACCAATTACATCTCAGAGAATAAATTTATCCATTACATACATTGACTGGCCAAGTTAATAGAAACACCTGCAGAAGACCACATCTGGTTCCACTCCTCTCAGCCAGAAACATGAATCTAAGGTTGCAGCGAGCACAGGCTCATTGAAAAGAGATAGCTGCCAAAATGGAAAAAGCCCAGGCAAGTTTATTCTTTATCTGTCCAGGTTCAGTCACTTCCTGTACTGTTCTTGCTTGACAGGGGTAGAACCTGATTTAGTCTTCTGTTGTTGAAGTCTATCCTCCCATCTGTTTGACGCAATGTTCTTCTGAGAAGGCTGTAATGAATGATTGTCTGGCTCAAACCAGTCTTTCCTCAACAAGGCTTACCTAGATGTCATGAATTATCATGACATGTTAAGCGGTATAGAGAATCTTTGCATGTGTGTGTGAATGCTGAAATTGGGCCCATTGTTTGGCTTTAGTTTGACTCGACCATAGCCAACCAGTCTTACTGTGTGTGTGTGTGTGTGTGTGTGTGTGAGTGTGTGTGTGTGTGTGTGTGTGTGTGTGTGTGTGTGTGTGTGTGTGTGTGTGTGTGTGTGTTAATGAGGCTGGATGGATGGAGGAACCTGGTTTGCAAGCCCTAACCCTCTCAGGGCCAGCCTCAGTTAAACCTTCTCCATCCCATGAGCCTTTGCAGGACACTCACTGCATCATACTGTCTCTTTCCTACATTGCTCATTGCCCCCCCCCCCCTGCCTTGCTCTCACACACAACCACTAACAGTTTCTAACTCCATTATTCTCCTTTTTCTGTCTTTCACATTCTTTTTGCCATACTTTCACCCATATTTGAGCAGCCACATGCATATTTTAGCCTCTCTCTACCGCCGCTCGCTCTCTCTCTCTCACTCTCTCTCTCTCTTTCTCTCTCTCTCTCGCCTCTCTCCTGTGCCCCATAAATAGTGCAGTCGTAAGCTGGTAAATAAGTGATGCTTTGCTCTGATCAGCGCAGCTAGACCCACTCTGCCAGATCCTAGCTCCTTTGCTGGAAACTTCAGAGACTTTTTTCACACTGTGCATGTGTACATATGTGTGTGTGTGTGAAAGAGAGAGAGAAGGAGAGAGAGAGTTTTCTTTCAGCTGTTGTTTTGTTTCTCTAGCTATCCTTCTCAACACATTCCATCCTGCCCCACTGTTGGCCCCAGTGGCCGCCGCTGTCATCCGCTGACAGCCTGCCTCATTTTTTACACACTGCTGCCTATACTGCTGCCCTCTAGGGGGCGCTGCAATTCCCTCATGACCAGCACCCTTCTCTTTGTTAGTGTGGGCGTGGGTGTGTGTATACACTATCTCTTTTAGCACTGCTAAATATTTAACCAGAATAAGCAGTTCGGGTGTGAGTGTGTGGTGCGCGTGTTGAAGTGTGAGTTGGTTAGGAATGATCTTTGTGCTTGTTTGTTGATGCCCGCTCCCTCCCCTTGACAACCTGAGCGTGTTGAATATTTGAGCTCTGCGAGTCCTCTCACAAAGGAAATCAGAGTGATGTAAGAATGTTGTGCGCGTTTGTGTGCCATGGATGAATTTGCGAATGTGTGTATGCATGCAGTGCGTTTATTAAAGACACTGTTGGAACTATTCTAATATTGTTTATAATTTAAATTCGTAGCAGTTACTGGGTTTATGTCTCTGCAAGTATCGTTGCGACTTAAATCCAAATCCATTTTATATCATATAGAAACAATAACCCAATCATAATGTAGCATAGTAATAAAATATGTACAGTACGTGGTAGCAAGGTTTTTTTTTTCTTCATATCTCAGCTTGTTAGAAAGCCTAGGTCTGATTGCAGGGTCACTCCCCCTGGACCAGAGGGTTAAGAGTCTTGACCCAATAGTCAGAGTCTTGCAGCGCTGGTGATTGAACCCCCAACCTTTTAGTCTGTAACCTGAAGCTTTAACCGTTGAGCTGTCCCTCAAAAGCATAATTTGGTGGCACTATTGGGTAGAAATGTGGCTTAGTGTTTAGCACTTTGTGTGTTCTCCTCATGTTTGGTAGGTTTCCTCTGGCTTCCTCCGCAGTCCAAAGAAATGTGGTGTTGGTTAATTGACATTTTCCGATTACACGTGGTGTATATTTGGGTATGTGTGTGTGTGTGTGTGTGTGTGTGTGTGTGTGTGTGTGTGTGTGTGTGTGTGTGTGTGTGTGTTTGTGTGCCTGCACCCTGCAATGGTTCGGCACCCCAACCAGGGTGTACCTCGCCTTGTTCACTGGGTTAGGCTGCAGGCCCCCGGGACCCTTCACAGGAGAAGTGATACAGACATTGCTTGGCTAGCTGGATGGATGGATGGATAGATGGATGCATGAGCAGTGTGCCACTGCCTAAGCTTTGAACCCAAAATGTCAAGACACTAACTAGACACAAATGGCATTATTCATCACATTGAGGTGTGTATTCCGTCAGGGGTTACATGTATGAGATAGATGACTTGATTTATTATTTATTTATTAGTAGTATTAATAATAATATTATTATATTTTTTATATATTATTATATGTTTTCATATATTTTATATGACGTTCTCAACAAAGATAGAACATGATCAAAATGTGTCTTTAATATCGCCATTTTTGGCCTATATTTGGCAAGACCTTTTCAGAGTTTTCAGGATTCCTTGTCAGCTTTGTTCCAGTTCTGTTTTTAAAAATAATTAAAAATGCACAGTAGCCTAGAAGGTCATTGCAAGGAATTCTACATTGGAAAGTTTGCTATTTTTAAACAAAAGCTTTTTCCCTATACAGAAATACTGTATGTATTACATAAATATTATTATCCCCATTATGCCATACTATGATTTACCTAAGCATGAGACTATAGTGTGGCTCAGGTCTGCTTGCTAATAGTGATCCACACAACATGCTGTATAGAGGTCAAAACGGTCCTCTTTTTTTTTTTCTTTTTTTTTTTGCATCCAAGTATGCAGTTACTTTAAATTCATTTTCTCTGTCGAGTACTCAAGCTGTCAGAATGACCAAGATGTCTGTCTGCAGTTTATGCATGTTACATGAGCAGATTTAGCTCAAATTTCAAAATTATGATTGCTGTAAATATTGTTGAGTTTATGTTGCCGACATACTCTTTTATTGTGTGTGTGTGCATGTGTGTGTGTGTGTGTGTGTGTGTGTGTGTGTGTGTGTGTGTGTGTGTGTGTGTGTGTGTGTGTGTGCGCACGTGTGGCTGTCTGCCCATGTCCCAGCTGCCCTAGCTTGTGGAATGGCACAGTGTTTTATTAGAATGGGGATCTGGGGGGCTCTCTTCAGACCCCTAACCCCAACACACACACATGCGTACACACACATAGACAGACACACACATACACACAAACACACAAACACACACACAGTCTCCCCAATCCCCCCTTCACTGTTGATTGGCTGGCTACTTGAGGTGTAACCTGGGGACTGCAATATAGGCAGCAGCCCCAGTTTAAAGCTATGAGGATTGGGCTGAGAGGAGCACACACACCTCTACACTCTCTACATGTCCCCACACACTCCCTGCCCCTTCGCCAACACAGATACACTCATATACCCAACCCTCAGCCTGTATCCGAGTAGAAATTCTACCACAGGCTTAAATACAATGGAATCAATCACAAATAGGTCATGCAGAGGAATGCCTCCATAATTGAAGCGTTCTTATAAACTGATAATGGAAGTAAGTAAATGATGTCACACTCTTATTAATGCGGTGATGTGATTATAGTGTTTTGTCATTTGTGTATAATGTTTTCATGTTTCTTCTGCTTTGGTATGCAGACAGTGAGATCATGGCATACAGGAGGTTTAGCTATGAATGCAGTGTGTGTCAAGAGGGTTGTCACAGAATTTAGGGAACACACACACACTGTGGACCGCTGCCTGGTACTAGAGTAAGCCAGAGCAGGAGGGGACATGTTTAAGTTGTTTACTTGTTTTGTTGTTGTTTTGTTCCTGTGCTCTTGCTGAGCTGGAGACTCGGACGAGTTTGTGGCCTGGTGAATTCAAATCAAAACCGCTCGCCATGGGGCAGCACAAATCTTCGGAGAAAATCAAGACATTCGAATTCATTTTATTACAACATGGGACACCGGTTTGGGCTCGGTGTGTGTCTGCGCATGTGGGTCTGCGTGGGGTTGTGTGCGTGTAATGAATAGTGATGGAAGTATGCATTAGTTTGCAAATTCTCCACACTTCTACACACACAAACAGAAACACCGACAGACACACACACACCCCTTCGCTTTTGTTCACGAAGCACCCCTCCTTCCTCGAGACGATGATCTATAAGAAGGTTTGAGAAATGAAGGGATAGATGAAGCAGAAGGACGGAAAGACAGAGACAGAGGGAGAGCGAGCGCGAGATAGAGTGAACTTCAGCAGCTTGGCACACAGGGAGATGTGGCGTCTGCTCTAAATTGAATAATTTGAGGAGTGGTGTGAGAGAAGGAAAGGGAGGAGGAGAACGAGCGAGTGAGGGTAAAAGAAGAGGGGAAAGGATCCATCGGGAACACCGTAAACCTTGTCCTCGTATCTGCCGCGCAGTTTTTCAGCCCTTTACTTGGTGCTGCTGACGTTGTTTTCCACGTTCTGTCTGTGACATGCAGGAAACTGAGAGGAGACAGGGACAGACACAACATGAGAGCTGGAGGAGGGACGAAATAGACTCTGCTCTGGCAGTGCGTGTGTAGTTTGTGTTCCCCAGTAAGACATGACAGTCGAGCAGGGCTGTTCAGTGGTGCTACAGCTCTGCTCTGCGTGCCACGTTGTTGTCGCGCTTGCAGATTGCCAGATTGGGGCAGTACCTGTCATGGCTTTGACAATGACGTACGAGCATAAGCACTGTCCCCAAGAAGATGGCTGTAAACAATGAAGCACGCACACACAAACACGTTGATCTCACTATACCTGCGAAGCCATGTGATTGACATAATTACTAATTCAGCTAATTATTAATGCAATGGCTATATATAACTCTAACATTCACCTTAACCTCAGAAGCTCAGTAAGAAGGTGATATTATTATTACAATAGGTCCTTATGGAGATATTGGGTACACAAAAACACATTTAAAAAATGCCCCCCCACACACATCACACTATGCTCATCTGAAGTTGGACATATTGTGACATAGAATGGTAATATATAATAAGTTAAAATTTACGGCAGCATAGTGGTTAGCACTGTGGCCTTGCACCTGCAGGGTCCTGGTTCGATTCCTCCCTTAGGTCTGTGTGGATGGAGTTTGCAGGTTTTCCCAGTGCTTGGTGGCTTTCCTCCGGGTACTCCAGTTTCCTCCCACAGTCCAAAGACATGCATATTAGGCTACTTGGTGAATTGGTGTTCCCAAATTGCCTATAGGGTGTGTGTGCCCTGTGATGGATTGCCACCCTCATCACCCTGTATGTGGTATAGATGAGTGAGTGAGTGAGTGAGAGTGAAAATTCACTTCTCTTCCTGTCTTGCAATGGATTTAGACTACAAGGAGATGTGGCAGTGCTAATAAAACAAGAAATGTGTACCTAGTGTAAATTCTCCAGTTCAACGGCAACAGTGAATTCTCTTTATCTCTTTATATACAAGCCTCAAACTTTCTCATCACTTTTTTTCTGCCAGAAAACCTGCACTACCTAGCAACCTCAAAGCTAGTGACTATGCTCTTAACTTTTTATACCTTCATGACAAAAATGAATCAGGATAATGCAATGAATTATGAATAAAAAATATTTCCTTATCATGTTTGAAAAGATTTCTGGTTACAAACAAGCTGGTTTCTTTTTTGTTGTGCAAAACTCAAACTGTTCGCTAGCTAATGTATTGGTGTAGGCTAGTGTTAGCATAAACTAGATACCAATGAATTAGCTTGCGTTAGCATAAACTTGCTGTGTCGTGCTAGTATCTCTGTTTATGTCAATGATTAATTTATGTTCTCAATATGAATTTAATATTATGTTACTGTAAGCCTACAGTAATATAGGCAACCACCACAATAATGTATGACAGCAAATTTTAAATATGTAATAATAATAATAATAATAATAATAATAATTAGAGTAAAATTGTGTAGCTGTGTTTTATAACCACGCTGGAATAATACATTTTCATAAAAATAATACTACCCTGCATCTTTAACAGTAGTGTTAGTAATGTGTGTGTGCTGCTGAGGGTTGTGTAACATGGTGGTAGCGTAATGGCTTGTGTTGCACTGTGCTTGTGTGCTCAGGCTGCCTGTAGAGCTGAAGAACTCTATAATCACTCTGTACATTATGTGATAGTGTCTAACAATCTAATGATCTCTCACAACAGAGAGCACACACACAGGGGTTTTTCACACTCTCACACTCATGCGCACAGGTTGAGTTTTTGCACATCTGATACACACTTTGTCTCTCGCACTTACTCATGTGCACTCAACACACACAAAGGGGGCCTTACACTTGCGTTCTCTTACACTGCTTCTCACTCTATCACACATGTACAGGAACATAGACGCACACACGACTAGGGATCTCGCACCTTTCCACTCAACGGCCAGCATCTGCCAGGGTGTTTTATAAAATCTCTCTCTCTCTCTCTCTCTCTCTCTCTCTCTCTCTCGCTTGCTTGCTTGCTCTCTCTCTGTCTGTCTTAGTTCAGGAATGTGTTAAAGTCAAACTGGTCCATTCCCTAGAGACAGGCAGGGGTATGTCGTATCTGTGACACGGAAAGTGAGTGTGTGTACTCCGGTGCGTCTCTGAGCAGCGGAACACAGTTAGCGTAGCGTAGCTTACCCTTAGCCTACCGCGGCGCTGTCACCCATGACATGGCCCGTCTGGGATGCTCAAGACTCGCCGCCCCACTGAGCTCAGTACCAGTACTACAACAGCATGTGTGTGTGTGTGTGTGTGTGTGTGTGTGTGTGTGTGTGTGTGTGTGTGTTTGTGCGTTGAAAAAGAGAATCAGAGGATGAGAATAAAGGATTCTATCTGAATTATGCACGTGTGAGTAATGTAATGCTCCTCAGGTAGCTCTAATATTTTAGAACATAAAAGTGTGCTCGAGGATAATTTTGCATATTATATTGATTACAAGGTTTGAGCTTCCTGAAGGTTTCTATTTAAATCTTTTTTATTATTATTAAAATAGAACAAAACCCTTTAATGCTTTCTCAAGTGAGGAATTTTTGAGCGGTTCCAAGTAGCCTTTTACACGAATTTTCTATTTGGATTTGTGAGAGCACATTTTGAAAACTTATGAAGGTATGTGTGAGCAAACATAGCTGGCTTGTTTGTAAAGCTAGTTTTAGTGAATTGATTATGAAGCTAGTCTCATCCTAGTGTGATTTAAATTTGTATAATATACAGTGAAGCTACATAATGTACGTCAGTTTGACTATCAGCACCTAAAATTTCGAAAACTCATTACCTGACACAATAATAATAATCCAGCCATTACTTCTTCTGGTATCAAAAGTGATCTGAGCAATATGTGGAAGTTGTTGTACATGAATACAGCATAGTTCCATGTCTTTCCTCGAGTATGTGTTGACATTTAGAAACTACCTTATTAGTCACTAGGAAATACATTTCTTAAGGTAGATCCCTAAGCTACCTAATTTGTTCAGAATAATTGGATGATTAATGGCCTGAAAATGGTCTCTCAATAGACAAGTGTGGGACGGAGGCGCTGGCGTCTATATATGTGCAGGTGTTGGATATTGTGTTCGAGGCCAGTGTGCGCCTGTGTGAGCTGTGCCTGCTCGATGGTAACCATGTGCAGCAGTAGGTCAGTTCCTTTGTGTCAAACAAGACAGGGGCGAAAAAAAAATGAAGTCTGATTTCACCTGTGCGATCCGATCCACTGTTACTTTGGTGCACAAAAGGATTCGTTTAGCCCCCCTGAGTGTTTCTGTTGCATATTAGTCCTATATGAGTGACTCGTGTGAACAGAGTTCTGGCATTGTTACTGTATGTGGCAGCAAGGATGTCCCGTTGGGGTAGTGTGCAACACGCAGGTTGTGGTGCACTGTAGTGAAACAGGACACTGCCGCAGAGAAAGGGAGAACAGGGACAGGGACACGGACAGGCCCTGGCTGGGTGCAGGCTTCCTGTGTAAGTGTTGGGTTATGTGTAAGTGTGTGTGTGTGTGTATATGTATATGAAGAAGTGAGGGAATCCAGGGGCAGGGCAGGGGGCCGTTTATTTGTAGCCCACTCCCAAGTGAGTTTCCTGTCTCTGGGAGGTGAGAGCTGAGAGCATATGAAGCTTTAAGACAGCCCATCTGTTAGTCTCCGGCCCTTGGAAGACTGTCAAGCGGGTCTAAAAATAAGCCACACTAAAGTGCACCACGCGGCAAAGGTGATTTTTCATTTTGTGTTAAAAACGGAGCAAAGAGGGACAGGCCTGTGTCCTGAGAGCTACACACACTGCTCTCTCTCCCACCTCCCCTTACCCTCTCCTGCCAGCCTTAGTGTTTCCTCTTCCTGTTTCTGCCTAGCCACCAGTCCATAGATATCAAGTGCTTCTTAAATCACAGCGAATGCATGTGTGTGTACAAATATGTCCTCAACAGAGATTATTTACTGTGTTTATACTGATTATGTGAGGACTATGGACAAGAATTTGAACTTTTTCCTGTAATGAGAATGAAAAACATGTGTACATAAAACACACTTATATTGAAAGTTAAAGGCTCTTTTCCTGGAGCCGTCAAGTAACGTAAAGCAAACAATATTTCTGTAAACTTCCTGAGTTAAATAAGGTAAGTTAAGCTTAAAAGTGTGGTAAAGATTCATCATAAAAACATAATAAGTAGACCAATAAATTTAGTTGGTATTATATGTCATGACACAAAATGCCATAATGTAGTGTTTTTTAATGTAGTTCTTTCCCCTGGGGCGGAGGATGGGGGGTTATTAGCATAATTTGAAAATAAAATAATTTACAAATTAAAGCCTTTAAATTTGTGATTGCATAAGTATTTACCCCTGCTGCTATGATTTGTATTGTTTTGTTTGTTTCTTTGTAAAGAGACATGGTGATGGCATCAACAGTAATGAAAAATTGCGTATTATTAGCATGTATTTTCAGTAGCTGATTTTAAGACTTGCAGTTTTGCAGTTTGTTGCTCTGGTTTGCCCCCTAGTGGAATAGAAAAGACTATCTGTTTTCCTTTTTCTTCTTCTTTTTTATTGAATTGTGGTAAAATCAACAATTTATTATAATTTATTGATTTATATTCAGATTTTAGTGATTCATGATTAACCTTTTCTAAGACATTTATTCATTTATTGTTGTAGTTTTACATTTGTCCTACACTGTGTACTGCAATGAATGTGAAACATTTATTGATATAATTGAACAACTGCTCTTTTTTTGCTTTTTACAAAAAAAATTCTCATTACAGGGAAATGAGACTGAAAATGAGGATATATGCGGATGTGAGTTAGGATAGTTAATAATAAATGTTAGGTAGTTTTTCCATTAAAAAAAAAAATTACATACCAACAAACAATGTCCATAACATAGTGTCTGGAAGTGGTACATGAAATGTGTGGGTGAGATGTATGTGTTTATACTTTGAGACACTTGTAACACAGTAAATTCCGCAGTGTATGAATGAGCGCAGTGTACTGACTGGACATTACCCTCTTCTCCACTTTCTCCTCACACAATCACGACAGTGCGTCCAGCGTCCTGGTAGCATTCTCGTTCTCCGTCTCCCTCCTTCTCTGTTTGAACAGGCCTAACCAACACATTACAGTCTCACCGATACCTCACTGTCCCCAGGGGGCACCACAGAACCGGGAGCGGGGGCCCTGCAGTATACACACGCACGCGCAGAGGCCTGATTGAAAGTGACATGACAGCAGCTCCGGTTCGGCTGCGTGCACATGCTCATATGTGAAAAGGGGCAGTGTTGGGAAACGCAGATTTGATTTTCCTTTATCTCTCTTCCTCCCCCCGTCTCCCTCTCTCCGTCTCCCTCTCTCCTCCTCCTCCCCCTTAGCGGGCGCAGCAGTCTGGCGGTCTCTGCATTAGTAATGGGACTGGGCCATATTTCCCAGGAGTGCGCAGCTCCGCAGGATTTAGCCTCTCTTTTATAACCAGTTTAGGAAAACAATGACAGCGTAGATATTGACTGAGCTCCGAGGGGCTGTTCTGCCAAGCGCACAGCCACCCCCCCAGTTCTTGCGATGAACAGGGGGGAGGAGAGAAGGCGGCTGTTCTACCTGGTGTGCCTCCCCCCTGCTGGATCGCAGCAGTGGCCACGCTAAGGACTCGTGCAGGTGTAGTGTGGCTGTGCAGGACTGGGGAGATTCTTATAAAGATACAGCCAGGTCGTATCTCTGGATTAAAGGGCTACCCTGTTGTTGGTTTTAGCTTAACATCTATGTACCAGCTACCTGAGGCAAGAAGAAAACAGAGTTATTGATGCAGTTGTGGAGTAAACAGGTTTTCCTATTATGTTCTCAGCACAAGGAAACACATCAAAACTTTTGTTTGGTGTAGTTGCTATAGATGAGATCTGAATGATGCTGTAGAATACTCCTTTAATACCATGTGTAGTAAAGGTATAACACCTACCAGACTGTTTCGAAAGGCTTTCTTTAGACAGGAATGTGTTTATATGTCTGTGTAGGATGAGAGTTGTTTTAGGGGAATAGTATAGTCCACTTTCCTTAATGTTTAACTACCCTTTGTCCCTCTTCCTCTCCGCTTCTCACTCTCTCTCTCTTTCTGCCTCTCTAAGAATATATCAATTACAGCTGCATAGCACTGATGTCATACTGCGAGTCATTATCAAATTCAGAGACACACACTATTCTAGTGATCGATCGCCTGCGGCTTGATCAATACCGCCGCCCCCCGACAAGGCACTCGGATGAAGAGAGCAAACTGCGACCCGCCTGAAAACGTGTGTGTTCCAACACACCGATTAACTAATTTAAACAAGTGTTGCTGCCGCAACGGCCTCTGCATCTGCCGCAAGCCACGGACACGGACAGGCGTGACGTCTGACACGGATACACATGGTGGTCTGTACGCTGTACATGGTGTGTACATCTATGTAGTTGATCATAGTGTACGGTTGGTGCATAGTGTTAAGTGCGTGTAGTATATACATATATACGTCATATGTGTGTGTGTGTGTGTGTGTGTGTGTGTGTGTGTGTGTGTGTGTGTGTCTGAGTATATGTGTGTGTTGATTGTTCGCCGAGCTTCCTCCACTTGTACTGTGCAGTTTCCATCAGGCCACTGCAGTTGCGGTGTAACCCTGGGCTCCAGGGAGCGTCACTGCCTCTCAATCCCTCCTCCTGCAAATCAATAGCGCTCCACACATCCCACTGCACCTGGGGGAGAAGCACACACTGACACACACACACATACACAGTCACGCTATGTGCATAAGACTCACACAGTCACATATATAAGAAACCATATAATAATTCCTCTCAATGTGATCATTACTCACAGTATGAGACTCTTCTGCTGCAACAAATAACAAGTGTTTCTCACACACACTTCATAGTGCACGGTGTGTAGTATACAAGTACATATATAAGTATGCGCTTTACCTCAATAAAGTATTCTTCTCCTCCATCATTATCTTTCATCACTCCACAATCAAAACCTCACACTAGCACACACACACACTCACGTTATTTATAATAACAGAACCCTGTGATAAACCCACAGCAGTTTGGTTACAATGGACCGCTGCTGTTCTGGAATCCGGTTAGAAAGACGTGACGACGGGATGGTTTATTTTTGTGCAAGATGCTGCAGTCCTTCATTTTTTGTCCCCCCACCACACACACACACACACACACACACACACACATACACACACACCTCTCTCCTGCCCCTCATCATTGCCCGTTGTGCTGGAAGACAATCGGAGTTAGAAGCAACGCTGACCTCTGCTGTAAGGGGACGGTAATGCAGGCGATGAGACGCGGCGCTAAAAAGTGGTTTGCTCTCATAATGGGGTCAGTGGCTCCCAGAGAGATGCGGCTCCTCACTGGAGAGGGCCCCCTCCCTCTATCTCGTCCTCTCTTTTCTGCTCTCTTCTAAGCGGGAGGGGCAGGAGATCAGCAAGAAAGAAAGAACACAGACCAAGTGCCGTGCGACACTCTCTAGTGTTAGGTTTAAGACCCAGTGACTTGGCCCTCTCCTGAAAATACATGACCAGCAGTCATTTTACAAAATATGTCCCCTTAGATAAGAGCCATAAATGAGAATAAATATTTGTTTAATCCTTCACGGTTTCATTTTTTTCACTGCTTTTTTTTTTTTTTTTTTTTTTTTTTGCTGCTTTATATTTCCTCATTTTGAAAAAAAAGCTAATCTGTGTCTCAGAGAGATTAATCGTGTAAAGCAGCTTTGAGAGGGAAATGTGGACGAATGTCCGTTCTTCGCTGGGAATTGGGTTTATGGCGCAGCCGAAAAAACACCCAGCAAAGGCAGCCAGAGAGAAATACCGAGAAACGCAGTGTCCACCGAGCCCTTGCATAACTGCACTTCCTGCTCTTATTAGCGCTAAACCTCTTTATGATCCACTGATGAACTTGTGCACCATTTTCAACAGAGTTTATTCACTTTATGTGTTTTTGCTCATTTTGCCTCTTTTTAATTAGCCTTGGCATGTGCTAACCTTTGTGCATATTTGAATCGGAGCACAAATACTGTCCACCAGAGGTGTTTCATTGTGATTATAAATTCATCCTCTGCACTCAAGGGCCCATAAAATGTGGGTCTCATAAGGTATTAAGATGATGCTTTAAAATATTCATAAATATGAATTTTCAAAAAAAAAAAAAAAAAAAAAGAGAGAGAGAGAGACCCGAATAAACAACGGCGGTTGTGGCTGCCATGGACCAGAGGAACTTTAAAGCAAATGTTAAATAAATATAATATGAGAAATATATAATATATAATGCATTGTTTTCTTACCACTCCCAGAAATAGGAATAAAGGATGTCTGTGTATTTAAAGCTTTTCAACATGTGACAAGCTTTGCATAATATAAAAGGTAAAAAAAAAGGGGGGGAAAGAGAGAGAAGAAAGGAAAGAAAGGCACACATGTGGCTAGAGAGCAGGTACTCCCTTATCAAAGAGGGGGTGCTGGCCCTAAGATGGACAGAGAAGCCTGGCGGGTGGCTAGAAAGAGAGATGGATGGAGGGAGGGGGTGGCGATGTGGGCACGTAGCTTATTATTTCTCTCCTCATGGGTTCTCTTCTCTTCCTGTGCAGAACCACACACTGAGCCAGCACGCGCAGTGAGCCCGAGCCCCGCAGGACTCCCGGTTCAGCCCGGAACCCCAACCCAGGCCCGGTGGGGGACGCCCATTTCAACATCACAGCCAATCAAAGTGTCATTTGCTACTCACATGTAAAACTCTAACGATTCCGCCACCAGGCGCAGCTATTACGAACGGTGGGGAACGAATATTAATGGGATATGCTATTAAAAAAAGAAAAGGAGAAAGGGGGGAGGAGATGAAGGAGAAGAGAAAAAGGTATTCTACGTGCAGTATTTTTATCGTCCCTGCTTCCCATTTGTGCATTTTAATTTTTTTATGACTTTCTTTTTTTTTCTTTCTTTCTTTTTTCGAACAAGAGAAAATGGTAAAAAAAAGAACCTCTTCTCATCTGTCTATGATTTTAGTCTCTAGAAATGCTTCACTTACCATGTCCTCTGTTGCTTATTGTATACAACTTCATTGGTGCCATTTCGTTTCCTTTAATGCATTTCTTTCTTCTTTTTTTTCCTCTTGGTTTTCGTACCTTTTATTTCTTGCAGTAAATAGGTACTTGTGCTGTGTTGTGAATGCTTGCCAGTCGTAATATCTTTTTTCTCCTTTCTATTATTATTGTTATATATTTTCTTTTTTTTCTAATTACAGTAAAGAAAAAAGACAAAAAAACAAACTGACAAAAACATAATGGTTTTGATGGAATTTTGCAGTTCATGGGCCTTATGGTTGTTGTAAAAATGAATATCATTGATTTTCAGTTCAACTGGATGATGTCTGCTTTTTAAATGTGAATTAACCAGATTGCAATAAAAACTAGTACAGTTGAAAATAAACAAATAAATGAATCATGAATAAAGGGAATACGTGCGTCCTGTGTGTCTTTTCACAAACCACAGAACAGATTTGACGCTGCAGCTTTGCAGTCTAATGCCTCGGCTGCTCGCTTCTCAAGGGTTTCTTCTGTTCTCCTCTCCGAGCTCCTGATCTCTTCGGCGTTCTCTTTTCACACTTAGACACTTCACAGTATTGTATAGTTCATGCTAAATAAAGAAGCTTTTACGGAGCACCAACGGACCTGAGTGTACACTGTGAATAACAGCGAATTAATTAACAGTCATGTACGAGAAGTGCTGGAATACTGCATAGTCCACTTTGAGTGTGGATTTAAAGAAGTATACCGGCGAGTATGAAATGTCCGCATCAGTGTGTAAGATAATATAATGTTTGATTATACTGCGGAGAGTTAAGCAGCTTTTAAAAAACATAAACGCATTTATAGGCGAATGAGCTTTTAATTCTCACTCTTGCTTCTCTTTCTTATTAAAACTGAAAGAACAGTTTACACTCCATTAGAAAGTGAAAAGTATTATAAATTCATTTTACCTGCTGGTGTCATTCTCAAATGTGTGGTAATCATATTTATGACTTTACATGCTCCGGGTTGAGAATGTTGTTTACACTTCATCGACATTACAAACAACGTAATGTATTATGAGCCATGAATTTCTGCATTAGTACATCATATGGAACAATGTCAAACACTTGTATTAACAGTGCCACATAAAAAAGATCCCTAAATTTTATGACTTTTTTAGATTAAACAAAAATTCAATTGTTTATTTATTTATTTATTTTCATGTATGTATTTTTCAAATTCTTGTATGTTAAGAGTGTTCCCGGTCAAATTTAACCTGTACGTATTCAAAAGCATTTTATCGTGGCCAGAAATGTTTTTTCCGTCTTTCGGGGTTTAGCGAGGACCCTGTCACCATCTTACACCATCTTCAGAACTTCCTGTGTCCCATCATAAGCGTACATATAAGCTCCTCCAAATGATATAAGAATTTACACGTAACCCAAACATTCCCAGAACTCAAATCCACTCAACCAGCATGGATCTGAGGGGTGTGTGTATGTGTGTGCAAGCTTGATGACTATACATACAGTATCCGTGCCCCTATACAGTAATTTGGCTAAATAGGTGAAGTTATGATAACGTCACTGAATGTTAAAATCAGTAAAACTGAATTTGGTCAGCAACTTTCTAAAAGTCACCTAAAATCCAATTTTCCCTGCATACCAGCCATGGCAGGGCTTTTTAATGCACTGCAACACTAATTCTGGCCATCAGTCAGCACATAAACTAAACATTAATTATATGCTAATCATAGATACTATGATATATGATCTATGGTATAGATACTAATTATAAAGGGAAACTTGGGCTAGGTCTGGGTGGTTAGGTTTGATAGTTTGTGGTATGTAGGGATGTATTTTTTTTTATCATATTTTTATAATATATTTTTTTAAGTTATCAACATAGGCATTAACAAATGCCCATATAGGTTAGAATTTAGTGAAAAGAAATTATTACTTATCTGAATTTAGTATTCAGTGTTACAGTACGTCCATTAATATGGTGCAATTAATACATTTCTTACTTTATTATTGGTAAATAGTGCAGTATATTAGTTTATGCAGGATATAAGTATATTAGATAAGGAAGCTTAATATAAAGCACTAATATATCCCTACACTATCCAAGTAAATAATTTTTAAAAAAGCACAAAATAAACAAGTCTCATGTTCATTCGGTAAATATGAACCAAACATTAAATACAACGCCTGGCAACAATTTCTCACTTTGAGGATATTGATGCCTTTTTTTTTTTTTTGTACTAAATAAAAGCTTTAACACAAAACAGTTGTTTAATAGCTTATCAATCTGGCTTTGTGAAACCCACCTCAAACAAAATTAGAAATGACATTATTTTAATTATTGGCATATTTTTTCCAGATCAAATAGTGAAAAAATTATGGAGTGATGAAGTGAAAACATGAAATCACTCTAGTGAATTGCATTTCCAAATTAAATACCTGCACATGTCTAAAAATGCTAATGAATCTGCATTTAAAAGAGAATGCTTACAGAGAAGGCTGTTGGGCTAATTGAAATGAAACATGACCCCAACAAGACAATAATCAATTGAGACGATGGAAGGGATTATAAAACTCCTTCGAAAAGAAAATACAACACAGAAGGAGGCAAGGGATGTTGGCTGTTCCCGGTTAGGCTCGTCTAAAATGTGGTGTAAGTATAAACAAAATGGAAAGGACATAAAGGAAAAACATATAGGTAGAGACGTACACTGTATGACGGAGACGTCAAAGCTCCAGGATAGAAAACTCCACGGGATGTGGCTTGAATATAAAAACTGCACAATAAAACAAATGAAAAGGAAATGTGCAAAAACAGAAGTCAGTGTTTGTGACAGAACTTCAAGCATTCAGCTGAATGAAATCGAATGTACATATAGAAAAACAATCTAATGAAAACCAGCACTGACACCTTAAACAGAGGAAAGCTATATTACAATGCGCTAAAGAGAAGCAGTCATGCAGTGGGGATGATTGGAAGACAATGATCATCAGTGATGAACCAGGAATCTGCATTTGCTAAGGAGATGATGCAGGGACTTTCATTTGGTGCTGGTCTAATGAAACATGTAAAGATGACTGTCTGAAGAGAACGATCTAATTTCCCCACTCATTTATGTCGGCTGAAGGACCAGTGGAGATGGAAATCGTTACCTCAACAGTCAGTGCAAAGGTGTGTGTGTGACATTTTTTAAACACTGCTCTTTCCACGAATAGAAATAGGTTAGGTGATGAAGTCATTTTTCAGGATGATAATGCATCTTGTTACAGTTACAAAAATTGCTCAATGCCAAGGCTTTATCTTAAAAAGCGGATCTGTGCACAGCAGAAGAGTAGAGTTTTTCATTAGTGTATACCTCAAAGAATTCAAGCTATCATAAAAGCCTGAGAAGGAGCAACAATGTATAATAATAATAATAATAGAATAGAATAGAATAGAATAGAATAGAATAGAATAGAATAGAATAGAATAGAATGTTCAACTTTTAAACTAAAACTCGTTTTGTGTCATATCTATGATTTATTTATTTGGTACAATGGATAAAAGGTGTGTGACTGCCCATTAAGGGGTATGAGTCCATATTTTCTGCAAAAGCTGGAGTATGTTGTTAAGGAATTTGATCATTTTAGACCATTTAACAATCTTTTTATCTTTGAATCGATTTTGAATCAGAAATTGGCCCGGCAGGTCAATGAATCAAATCGCCCAAGTAAAGACCAATTAAATTGAATAAGCTACAAAATACAGCTCTACACCACACACCATTTCATCTGTACAATGATGCACAGACTACAGTTACTGCACTGACAGACAGACAGAAGCTGAATTCATTCATGAATGCAACACATTTATAAAATATTAGATGTGCCCACGACTTTGTTCACGTGGAATTTAATTGCACACTCATAAGTGCGTTTTCAAAAATTTACAACGCCATCTGATGAATTCTGAGAACTAATTATTTTTTCAAGGTTTTTTTTTTTTTTTTTTTATAATATAAATGCATTTTCCATTTAAATTTCAAAGTAGCATATATTCTCTTCCTGTGGGCCGATTGGGATGAAACAGAGCCTATATGTTACCTCAATATGTTTTGGCTCGGCCAAATACACCTGTGAAAACCCCATTAAAATTTGTTTAGTAGTTTTTATGTGAACCGTGCACAAACAAACAGACAAAAAGACAGACAGACAATTCCCCCCCAAAATTTGTTATGTTTTATATTACTCATCTCATCGCCACCCCCCCCCCCCCCCCCAAATATTTTTTCTAAAATATTTTCAATGTTGAGACACGGCAACTTTACAGTTTTATAAATTTGTTGATTATTTTTTGTTGTTTATTTACTGTTTGTTGTTTGTAATTTTTTGAAGCATACAGTATGCAAATAGGAAAATGTATAACTTTATGTGAAAAGGCTTCCACAATTAGAGTTTGAGATCAATTTGTTTTAATGAGAATTTTGCTTTGTGCTCATTTTGCTTTGTGCTCATTGGTCAGGCTTCCTACCTGAATCCATGTCAGGGATTCAGTTAAAGATCAGTTACACAGAGTATTGAAAGTGCTTTGCTACAGCAAGTTGATGGCTGCATTCTGATTAGAGATTTGTATGAACAATATTAAAACAGCTGCTTCACGCTACAGAAGTCATAGTTTGGTAATTTTCTGGGTTTGATACAGATCTTCACAACAAGGATAGATCAGCTAATTAACATCTATCATTCACATGCTTATATACAAATTAGGAATGGCAGAATAAATGGATCTCCATTGTTCATTAAAAAAAATTTAAGTTAGTTTTAGAAATCGGAGTACAATTGTACCTATATAAACGCTCGGGCTGTTAATTTAACACTGGGGGTTATGCTGTGTAAGAACTCAGTCCAGTGATAGTGTAGTCAGATGCACAATGAAGTCTGACGACACTATCACTGGCAAAAACCACGGCAAACCCAGACAAACACAAAGGTCTATCTATCTATCTATCTATCTATCTATCTATCTATCTATCTATCTATCTATCTAGACATTTGTGTACAGTAATCATACATATTGCAGCTTTCAAATGCTTGATATCTTGTTATTAATCAGAAATTTAGTTTACTAACAAAACAGGAACTACAGCCTTGAATAAAAGTTTTCCTACAACCCTTAAATTAGCTGCATGATCTTACATTCACATTCCATATGTGGTATTCTTCAGTGTAAAATAATCATCTTACACTACATGACTAAATGTAAGAAAATCTAATACATAGATCGGTTTGTTACATATGGGCCTTTAAAGAATTAAAGGGATTTTTTAGGAAAAGGAGCTTTTGGCTGCAGTGTTGGAAAAAAATCCTGAACCAACACAGTTACCTAGTACACATTTTATGTTTAACTGCTAAATGCCAGCTTTGTTTTAAAGTCAAGCTTCCAGTGTTTTCAGAAATATAAATCATATTTTTTTTTTCTAGAGGCTAAATCTCAAACAATTAATTATGCAAACGATTACAATACAAATTGTCAAATAATTTGCTTGGGCAGATGCCTAGAAACGTCATTTCAGTAATATGAGGTGTGTTACATGTTTAAGTCTAATATACAGGGTGGGCCATTTATATGGATACACCTTAATAAAATGGGAATGGTTGGTGATATTAACGTCCTGTTTGTGGCACATTAGTATATGTGAGGGGGCAAACTTTTCAAGATGGGTGGTGACCATGGTGGTCATTTGGAAGTCGGCCATCTTGGATCCAACTTTTGTTTTTTCAATAGGAAGAGGGTCATGTGACACATCAAACTTATTGGGAATCTCACAAGAAAAACAATGGGGTGCTTAGTTTTAACGTTTAAACTTTATTCTTTCATGAGTTATTTACAAGTTTCTGACCACTTATAAAATGTGTTCAATGTGCTGCCCATTGTGATGGATTGTCAATGCAACCCTCTTCTCCCAATCTTCACACACTGATAGCAACACCACAGGAAAAATGCCAGCACAGGCTGCCAGTATTCGTAGTTTCAGGTGCTGCACATCTCGTATCACACCATAGACAATTGCCTTCAGATGACCCCAAAGATAAAAGTCTAAGGGGGTCAGATCGGGAGACCTTGGGGGCCATTCAACTGGTCTGACACTAGCCCACATTGGATAGATCCCTCCAAGACTGTTGGAACAAAAAAGTGATGGTATGGTGTAGTAAATGGGGTACAAAGATAGTGGTGCCATTCTTCATCAGTGGAAACCTCAAGGCCACTGGATATTTGAAATTGCTACATGATGATGTGTTTCCCTCTTTATGCACTGAAGCTGGCACGTTCCCTGAGTTTTTCCAGCAAGATGGTGCACCACCACATTATGGGTGTCAGGTCCGAGCACTCCTAGATGAAGAGTTTCCTGAAAAGTGGATTGGTCGTCATGGGCCAGTTGAATGGCCCCCAAGGTCTCTCGATCTGACCCCCTTAGACTTTTATCTTTGGGGTCATCTGAAGGCAATTGTCTATGGTGTGAAGATACGAGATGTGCAGCACCTGAAACTACGGATACTGGAAGCCTGTGCTGACATTTCTCCTGCGGTGTTGCTATCAGTGTGTGAAGAGTGGGAGAAGAGGGTTGCATTGACAATCCATCACAATGGGCAGCACATTGAACACATTTTATAAGTGGTCAGAAACTTGTAAATAACTCATGAAAGAATAAAGTTACATTAAATCCAAGCACCATTGTTTTTCTTGTGAAATTCCCAATAAGTTTGATGTGTCACATGACCCTCTTCCTATTGAAAAAACAAAAGTTGGATCCAAGATGGCCGACTTCCAAATGACCACCATGGTCACCACCCATCTTGAAAAGTTTGCCCCCTCACATATACTAATGTGCCACAAACAGGACGTTAATATCACCAACCATTCCCATTTTATTAAGGTGTATCCATATAAATGGCCCACCCTGTATAATATATAATATAATATGCATTATACAGTATATTTAAAAAGGCAGCATGGTGGCTTAGTTGCAATCATTCTTGCCTCACACATCAAGGGTTGGGAATTGAAATTTTGTGTTTGGTCTGCGTGGAGTTTGCAGAGTCTCATCACAGGTTGCCTCATGGTGCTCTGGTATCCTACTGCAGTCCAAAGACATGTAGGCAGAAGAGCATTTTTCAATTACCTGTAGACTATGATTGAGTGTGTACTGTATATGCTTGTGGCCTTGGATGGGCTTGGACCAAATCCAGGTGTACCCCACCTTGTGACCTGAGTTCCCTGAGACCTCTGTGACCCCACATAGCGGACAGTGTTATAGATAATGCAAGGATAGATGGAGAACGGATGAATAATAAAAGACTATTTCCTTTTATTTAATGTCATCTTCTATGCTCTAAGTAGAAATAGCAATCCAGTTTATGTAAGGAGACACTTCAGTTGGAAATGTTTATTTATATGTTTTTAACACTTTTTAAAGTTCACATTAAATAAAACCTGTTCATGAATTAGCGCAAGGAGAGAGCTACAGTGTCTCATTTCTAATCATTAGGGCCCAAGCACTACATCATAGTGTGTGAAGGGCCCTCTTGTTCTTCTAAGGATTTTTTCCTTTTTAATATTGTTTTCTTCCTAACATGCCCAAAATGTCATGAAAATTAGCACGCATGTTGGACTCTGCTGCCATTAGGGCGTCTGAGCACCCTCACAAGAGTAAAACCCGGTACACATTTAAATCTCATTGAGCTGAAAAACAATTCACTATGCATGTCATGGGGTCTACTCAACAGGAAGTCAGTTATTTTGGGTTGTTAGCAAAACACACCCAATGATATTTGATATACTCCTCCTAAGGGATTTATACGATTGCCAACAAACCGGGCTATAATGGATCTTAAGACATTGAGGATGCATAATTGCGAAGGGATTTTTGATAGCTCAAACAGTTCAACTGTGGTGAGGCCTTAAACTTACAGTGAAAGCAGCTAATAGCTTCCTTATTTTTATATGTAATTATATAGTTATATATTGTCATAATAGTATTGGTATTTCCACTTAAAAATGCATGTGCCCACTTTGCACATGCATGATTAGATTGGATTAGGGCTGGGGACGTCTTTACAGTATATGCTAATAAATTTCAACATAATTTAAAAATACCTTTTACACAGTAAGCATTAATCATGAAAAGATTCGAGTTAAATTGATGTGAGGTTTAATAGCCATGATGGAGTCACGTGTTTTAATATATACTATATATTTCGTCTATTTTTGTTTCGACTAAAAGACATCAATTTGACCTTCGATCCGGATCACTGCTGCATGTATTAGGAACGAAGCAGCAGACACACTTGTGTTCAGCTCGCTCTGATTCCGCACCGCTCAGTAAGGGACCGTCAATATCTTACACACCAAAGTGAAAGCGTCAAAAGTGTCATGCAAGGCAATGGATATTGATAATTCTAAGCAATTGTAAGTTCCTGATTAAAAAAGAAAGCTACTATACAGTATAATCTTATTTGTCTTAATATAGTCAACACTCGCCGTTTTCCTCGTCCTTAAAAAAAACGAATATTTTATAACAATCTCTAAACATGACATCCACGACAGGGTCAAGAGGAGGAAAACTTTTTATCCTCTAAACATACAAAAAAAAATGATTGCACGCAGAGTAATATTACTAGCACACAGTTCAGGCTTTAGGCGTTCCCTGAGAGTAAACGAGATACGTGATGAAATGCACATACGCGAGTTCGTTTCTGTGACGGACCAATTGGTGCGTAGCTGTTTTATTTCCGGGTGTGTGTGTGTGTAGCTCGGTTAGAGCTAGCCGCTGTCGGTTAGCCTTCAACCCGTAGGTGTGTCAGTGTTACGTACATCAGCGTTACTTTGCACTGAGAGTTGACAGACAGTCATTTATGCATCTTATTTGAGACAAGCTCCGTTCCGAGGGAGAGAATGGCGGCGGCGTTACTGTCTGAGACGGAGATCCGACACCGCTCTATGGCGGAAGAGGACCCGAACGGGAACGAGCACGGCGCGGCCGCCCGCAGTAGCGCACCCCGCTGGGGACCGCAGCACGCCGGGGCCCGCCAGCTCGCGCAGCTCTACTCCCCCGGTAAGACCATGAAGACACACACAAACACACTGACATAAGAAGCAGGAGATATTTCCCCACTTTCAGTCTGGTGCTAAATGTAAATCCCAAATGTTGCCATGATAAGGCCAGTGTTGTGAGCAGAGCGAGGTGTGTCCTCTTCCACTGTAGAGAGCACATAGGAGAGGTTTTAGTTTGATCAGATTTATATTTAGATCCTTAGTGAGCAAGCCAGATGTGGCAGAGGTGAGGAAAAACTCCCTGTAGGAACTGTAGACAGGAAGGTAGAAAATCTAAAGCCTCTAAAGCTCAAAGGAAATCACTCTGCATATTGGGATAAATATATTGTAAATATCTTATCATACATTATAATAAATTATAAATCATTAGTCTTTATATTTAATACTAGACTATAATACTTCACTAACTTTTACTATAAAGACGTTAAAGTGGTTTCCAATATGAGCATGATGTGAGCAGAAAATGGACACGATGTCACGGAGCTTATGTACCAGACTACAGCATCCTTCATTGAGGAAAAGGTGAGTGTTGAACTGTTTTCAGGAAGTCACCATGTGCAATCCTTGACAACACTCTTCTGCTCGGAAGAACAACAGACAAACAAGTACCAAAATTTTATCTCGCAGTTTATGCATCCATTAAATTAGCTGGTTTATGAAAGCAGTGCAACTCAAGCTTGGAGTTTATAACATGCACCACCTTTCACGTGATTTCATATAGAGTTTCTCTGATGGCCTGTGACTGTAGCTGCTCAATAGTTCAGGACTGAAATTCTCACAGTTTAAGCCTCCATTAATGAAAGTGGACTCCTTATTAACTTAAACACCTCTTCTGTTCACCTTTAATGAACGTCCAGCCTCCTAACACACAGTATGACTTCAGATCAAGTCTGGCATCTGATCTGATATCATCTTTCACCCAAATGAGGATGGTTTCCCTGTCGAGTCTGGATTCTTCCTCTTGTCATCTTGGGGAGTTTTTATTTTCCACCGTCGGCCTCAGCTTGCTCGTCAGGGACAATCTGATAAAATATGATTTACACTTATTTCCTCACACTTTTCAAACTAATTTGCAGCATTTTATGATTCTGCTGCTTTGCGATAATGACCATTGCTATGTAAATAACTGAACTAATTGAATAATATTTGCACTACTCTTGTTGTCATGCAGTGTATGCCTTGTCAGGTTTACAGTGTTCTCAGAAGTAATATGCGTCACTCAGCAACTTGTTGCCTCTTCTTTCTCAGAACATTCTCGGTCTCATGTCCAGGAAAATGAGCACAATATTTGAATCCATATTTTCAAAGCTGAAATCTCCTTCAGCTTTTGTGCCATGGTGTCAGAAGATTAGTAGTGGAAAAAATGTGTACAGAATTGACTATCAGAGAATGCACTTTCACATTGTTTCACAATCAGCTGCTGTTGCCTGTCCAGGAAACCTTCCTGTTGTGGCCTGGGCTGATGGTTGCTTTAAGCACAGGGTTAAAAAATAAAAAAGAATAGATCTGTTTAATTTGGAATGCTATTAGGAGCGATAATGATCATGCCATTTTGAGACTGTTCATCTCCAGGCAGTGCAAGCAGTACATCAGGCATGTGCTGCCACTGGCAGGCCCTGTTAATTATTTGGGGAAGTGTGGGGTGGGCTAGTGGAGGGCTGTTTTGCAGGGTTAATAAGTTAATGTGGTAATGCGTGTCTCTGTTGATGAGGGCACTGGGGATGGGAATTTTGGATGAACGGAATACCCCCTCCCCCCGCCCCACTGTTTGAGGTGGTTATTTATAGAAGTGATGCACTGTGCTATTAACATGCTATGCACATTTAAACATGCTGTCCTTTTGTCATTTCTTTAAGTTGTAGTGTTGAAAGGGTTCATTAAGGCTACTTTCACACTAGGCCTGACCAGGTAGGATTGTTTTTTCCTGTCCTCTCTCCCCCAGCTTGTGTGGCCAGCTTTCACATTATTAACATAGTTCAGTACCTGAATACACTTGTGTATTTGCACTTTCTGATACTGTAGGTGGCAGTGTACATCTAGTTGGTTTGTAAGTCAGCAAAAATAAAAAGAGAAGAAAAGAACAAGGAAGTCAGGGTTTGTCTAATATGATGGATATTTCAGAAAAAGTGTTAAGAGCGATCCCCTGTGGTGCGCACACAGATATATCTGAGGGGATAGATGTGTTGTGGCATTGCGTTCTCTTCCGGGTTCAGGAAACGCAGGCTTTCATATTTGATTCGAGCCATGCCCAAGCACAATACTAATTGTTCACGGTAAGCATGTGTACTGGGATTTTTTTCCCATGACCACAGTGTGGAAGCTCCTAAATATTGAATATTTTTCTTTTTAGGGAAGGGATGAGAGAGGTTGAGTAAGTGTTCAGTTCTCAAACTGAACTGAAAAACACATTACATTGCCCTTAGTTTCCCCCTGTTGTCAACACAGGGAGTTTTTTTGTTGCCACATCACCCTTAGTTTGCAGGAACACTCTGATCATTATGATTGTTTTTTCACCCTTTTCAAACTACTTTTCTTTTTTCTTTTTCTAAAACTGCTTTGCGAATTAAATGTAATTGTTTCTTAGATATGGGAAATTTCGATTAGTCATGAATTGTAGTTATTTTGTGCGTTGATTCCTGTTTTGCCACACCGATTTCAGAATCTATTGAATATTATATGATTTATTATAATAATGGTTTATTATATTTCTAATAGAGATACATCAGCCATTGACCGGAATTGGCTTTTTTTTTCCGACCATGTCTAATCAGCCTTGGACATAACAGATTCTGTGCTGAGTACAGAAGTTTCCGAATGTTGCAGCAAATGCATTTTTATGGCATTACATTAGCAAAAGTCGCATTTGATAAAAAAACTCCGATTTTTTTTCCCAAAAACTCTGCAAGAGAATTAGTTTGAAACCCACTCATTACACACACTTACACCAGTCTCAAAACACCTCATGCGCTAATGAGTATCGTTAGAAGCTATGTGTACCGGCATTCTCACAGTTGCCCAACACGTGCCCAAGACTTTGGAGCCCTATGAGGCGGTAAAATGTCGCAGTACAAGCGGAACACTCTAAACTATTCACACACAAGTATCTCGTGTAGTAGGAGTAAATTATTTGCTAGGCTTAGAAATAAGAATTATGGTGGATGATGGAGATACGTTTTGCTCAGTGAAAATTTTGCCTTTTGTTTAATTTAGTTTTTGACTCTAATATTTGAAGTTATTTTTTATCATACTGCCCTTGGTTTTTAAGTGAGAAAACTAATGCTATAAAGAATGGGATACATTTTGCCTACAATTACTCATATTCAGTTCAGTTATAAAGTGTTAAATAAAGCTGAGTATAAAACTTTTTAGTAATGACAACGTTTTGTTTAGTAAAAGTTCTCTTCAAGTTGTAACAAAATCAGGAAAAAAAATCATATTGAATCGGGATATTTAAACATTTGCGAGAAATGCAATATTAATTGAATCAGCACCTAGGTATCGTGATAATATTGTATCAGGTGGTCACTAGTGATTCCCATCTCTAGTGTTTATAATAAAATCTGCATGACGCTTTTAGCAACTGTTATTTGCTGCTGTATTTTCATCAGTGGAATATTGCAATGCAGAGGTAATCGGGTTTGTTAGGATAGAGCATCCTGAACCAAACATAAGTCAAAAAAGCAACATTTTTTCCCTCATTAATCATTTTCAGTGACATTCATTATCATATTAATGAGAAATCCCAAGCTGAAATGGAGAAGACCTTCAATGTTGGACTCAGACTGTTCCAGAATGCAGTTCACCTCTATGACACAGTTGTAGCAGAGACTCATGTTGACTGCAAACTTGCATCCTGTAATTCCCACTTCCAAACTGGAAAAACCACTGAAAACAGAACCTCAACTTGAAATTTCAACACATTAATTTGGGATAGTATTTTAAACTTTTTAAACAATATAAAAGTATTTTACCAGTTCCTTTACTGTCTACAGATAAACTTGAGATTTGCATGGCTGTGCATGTTGTGAACAGGGTCAAGTAACCCTTCTCTACTTTCCAGGTAATTACAGGTACATTACAGGTATATTTGCCTGATGAATCATATACAGACATAGAACATGGTTAAATCTGTAGTAGTGACCATGTTACTCTCATTAGTGTTATGACTTGCTGCTAACACTACTTGCTGTCGTCTGCTCTTGTTTCTGTCATGTAATTTCAGTCCAAAATGTTGCATGATTGGTTGAAAGTCACTATAGTAGAATTACATCAATCTCACTATAACAAGCAAACACATGCAACTTCGAAGCTTTGGATATCAAAGTCAAACATTGTGTGTAATGTTTGCAACTATTAACTGAAATCATCATAATGGACCTAAATGTAGTTCAAAAAGTCAACTCAGAATAAGTTTTAGGCACTATTAAAAATTAAAATTAATTAAGACAATATAAACATTGTTCAGACTGATTTATAATTTTTTTTAAAGCAACCTTCACATGCACTGGTATTAAAGTATTAATCATGGACAGCTTTGTTTTGATCACGGAGTTCTGGGCTTTGTCAAGACCAGAGGAAGAGAGCATCCTGAACTTCTGGATGTTCTATCAGCAGGTACTTCAGAGTCAGTGAGTGTGTGCTACCCGGAGGAGAAGGCTCAGGAGTGAAATGGGATTGATGAGACTTAGTTTGTTCTATGGTGTCTCTGCATCATAACTGCTACACCAGGAAAGTGGAACAGCTGGATGCCACTTCCCGCCATATGTCTGCATCTCATGCACCGCTGACTGTGATTTGCTCTTCTTTAACCCACTTTATGGATTAGATATGAAGTAAACGGGCCTCTGAAGATTATCTGCTCCTTCCTGAGGTTCCTCGGACTTGTTGTTGCGCACCTGGGCTCCTGGAGACAGTGTACGTATGGATGTTGTTGTATCTGTAAATAACGCACTTCTGTCGCAAACATGCTTTGTGTTGTTTGGGATGCAGTGTTTCTCGAGACCATGCAGCAACAGGTTGTTCATAGTGCTTAGTTTGTTCGATTTATTATTAGGGAAAGAAAGATCTTGTGCTGTTGTGAAAGATCAAAGTGCTAAACAGAACGGACTAATAGGGTGAGTGGGCTTGGGATTGGTCAAGAGTCTGTGGGAGATGAAGGGATCAGTCAGAATTTCTGTTTCACAGAACATTCCTGCATACATGTTTAGTTAAGTTCATTTTCCAGTTTTCTTCCTCCCTTATTTCATCCAGTAGCCGTATCAGGCACTGATTAACTAATGCACATGGAGCTGCCGCTTATCAGTTGTTTAAACACAACGGTGTTTGTTTATGGTCACTATTTTCGAGATAAGACAACCGAAAGCTAATATCACACACACGAGTGATAATTTACACCCCTTTAGCACTTCAGTCAGAGAAACAGCTTCTTTTTCTTTCCCCTCCCATGTTTGATTAAGTGAGGGAAGTCATTTCAAAGCTATAGGATACTGTGAATGTGTTTCCTAGTACAGTAATCAGTCATTCACTAAACAAGTCATGTGTTAAATTGTCCCAGATATGCTAAGTGACCCTGAGCTAACTGTCACTTTTAGCTCTGGTCATAAATCAGATGTGAAGTAGTCTGAATACAGCCTGTACTTCAACTTGGTTTCAGACAGGATTTCAGGAGGTTTGGACACATATTAAAAAAAAAAAAAAAAAAGAAAGTCCAATAAGTATCCAGTAATATCATATGTCTTTATGTCTTGTTGATTATTGGAAAAGCTTTTTACTTTCCTGTGAATGTACAGTAATAGGGTATTGTAATGGGTGTATTGGGTTGCAAATTTCACACATTGTTTTTAACCTGTAGTCAATCATGTTACCAATCAATAATCAATTCATCATTAATAATTCCTGATAACCGGACACACATTTTCCCCTGAGGAAAGTTTACATTTATGTAAACAGTTCTAGTGGCACAATCTAGTGTTTGCCATACGCTGATTTGTTTATGGTGTCCTGCCACAATATCTGCAGTGACCTTCTCATATTATGTTTCTGTTTTTTACTATTTAAAATGGGTACAAACTTATTTAATTATGTGCAAAGCATTGAATCTGTCAATAGACCTGATTAGCTGATGCAACACTGATAAACAACTGAAATTACACTTTGAACAGTAAAGTCCAGTGTTTGTTCTTTTTGAACAAATCACTGAGACTGAAATTATGTTGTAAGCAATTTTAGGCCAAATATAAAGGCAGAAAGGGTGAATGTGAAATGCTTGCTAATGTCCTTGCTTACAAAGGTCCAAACATGTGACTGCCATGACCGAATGTCCAAAACAATTTCATGCGACTGTTTCTGGTTGAGTGACGTAGTTTCTTAGCGAATCGAATCTACGTATAACAATCTGTTCGAACTCACTCCCTTCGGAATTAATGTCTCTATTACTATAGCAAAACAGTTTCTAAAAGAACCATGAATGCAATGTGATTGATCACAACAGACTCCTATTAAAACACCTTGACTCGCTGCACCACATTCAGCTTTTTACAAATGATTTTCAGATCTGACACAATACTGTTTTTCACCGAGTACACCTTTGAGCCGCTGAAATACTTCTCTGGGTTTGCATCTTGACTGTGTGACCACTGCAATAGTATCCTGGGTAATGCATGTGAAAACTGTGTGTTTTCTTCCACAGATAAGTACCCCTTTGACGTCACACCGTTGTCTAAGTGCTTCCCTTTTTTTTTTTAATTCTTTTTTTTAATACAATTCTGCTACTGTCCCAGGTGGTTCTCTACTGAAGTTCCGTTTGGTGTGGGAATATGGTGCAGCGTTCTAGCTCAGGAGACAGATAGAGCACGAAGCTACAGAACATGACACCAGGCCTGTCATCTAAAGCCAGTCTCATAATGAGTGTGGAAGTATTGCTGCACACTACAGGTGTAGATGATTTTCTTCCAGGGATTAGGTAGATTTATAGGCTTGAACATGACTCTGGCTATGTTAGAATCAGAGTTTAAAAAAAACTGTACAAGAAACCCTGTTCTTATTTACAGTTGTTCAAATCCTTCCTATTTCATGAAAGTCTTAGTGATCAGTTAGATAGTGCTTCACATGAAAGTGTCTTTAAAGGTCATGTGATGCGCATTTTTATTATAGTCAGGTGTAAATTTATCAGGTTTGCTCTATCCTGTCAAGCTTGTTTACCAGCTCAGACACATTTTTATTCAACAGGAGCTCAACTCTTCCCCCTCCCTCGTCAGCACAGGAGACCGTTTGCATCCCTTGCCCTTTCTGTTCTGCATGTTTGATGTACACTTAGCCAAGGCTGTCTGAGCTGATGAATAATTTAACCCTCCTCCTTTCCTCCAGACCTGTGCAGCACACATTGGCTGCCTTTGAATTCCTGACCTCAATGTCAGTAGGTCTTGGGTTCATGACACAGCAAGGTGTTTAGCACACCTCCTGTGCATTCGATATGACCAAGTGACTCGAGCCACCTTGGCCACTAGGCCTTGGCGATATGACAAAAATGTCATATCACAGTATTCGAAGAAGTTTTGCATCTATATCAGGCGGTACTGTCCCCTTTGACAATGTTGGAAACACTAACCCAAGGTTAATTATTTTTTTGCTGGACACCGAAGACGTTTGAATGAAAGAGACAACAGATCACAGTTTCATGTTTCATTTACTGATGTGCTCTGACCCATCAAGGTGTGGATTCCAGCACTGTGATATCTACCACCAAGCAGGGAGATCTTTAAGTCCTGTAACGTGCAACAAAGGGGTCTCTATAAGTCAGACTTGTGTGTCCTGTACATCCCACAGTTGGTCTTTCAGATTAAGATCTGGGGACTTTGAAGGCCAAAATCAACACGTTGAGCACTTTGTCATGTTCCTCAAGCGGTTCCTGAACAAATATTTAGTGTGTCCAAATACATAAGAAACAAATTGCCATTATTTTGCAGAAAGTGGCCAATTTTTAAGGGGGGGGGGGTCATCTTGGTCATCTAAAATCCACTTTTTCCATTGATAAAATCTTTTACGTTCTTGTGAAATTGCGATTTGTATCACTGTCTGTCTTTCAGCATGATTATGTTTTTCCCCGGTTGTTTCCTTTTGTTTCTGAATCTTCAGAATGGCCTGTTTTTCTCCCATAGGCATCTCTATGGTCTTTATGTTGGTTTATTCTTTTTAACAACAGATACAGTTTCACGGGTAAACTCAAACCCAAGTAGATATTCAGAGCTATCAACTTCTTAAACAATTATTTGAACAGGGCACACCTGAGGGAAACGCCCGAGAGTCATTCCTGGCGTACGAAGGTCCAAACTTGTTCCAATATTTCTGATCACTTGAAGAATATGATTTAACACACCTAGATGTAAAAAATCTGAAAATTAAAGCTTAACTTCTCTATTATCTCGGATAAGTTTATAGAAAGAACAAGTGTTTATAGACATTAAATTAAAAAGAATTTTAATAAGGAGGTGAAATGTAAAACCTTTTAAAATCACGTTAAAAAACAAAGGCGACACACCAGGGAAACCAAGTGCATTAAGATCTCAAACCCATACACATCATTACTCAAACACTGACTTAAAGTCGCAAACACATCAGTCAGGATATCAGTATGCACACACTATAGAGAGATTTTCTGATTTGGTGGTAATAAAATGATCTGAAATGCACAAGTGTGCGCGCGCGCGCACACACACACACACACACACACACACACACACACACACACACACACAGACAAGCGAAGACAGCTAAACACAAGGCCTGAAACCACACGGCCTATTATTAATATTTGATTGAGAGCTGTATTAGCTTTTCCAGGAACTTCAGGTGACAGATGGGATGGCGACTGTAGGAAACCTGTATAATTACTATTATCTGAAATTCCATTTCTGAGCTTTTTACTCCCTGTGCGTTCTTCAATCAGCTCTGTATTTAGTACCAAGTTCTCAGTCAAGTGGCCCCACTGTGATTTTTTTTTTTTTTTTAATATTTAAAAATCCACTTTACTGTTCATTTTTAATCACACACTTGCATCACATCATCTCCAATAAAAACTTGATTCTGATGATCTGAAAGAAAGGAAAACAACCTGGAGGCAGAGCAACAAAGGAATGCCTGTATGACTAAAAGATGTATTGCCACTGAGGGAGTGTCTTAGGTGCATCGGTTACTTTCTCACCAGTAGTTTGTGTCCTTCATTAGGGTCACTTCAGCAGAAAAAACAACGGAATTTTTCAGTCCTTTTACCAATTGTTGTTGTTATTATTATTATTATTATTATTATTATTAATTATTTGAAATCATATACAGTATGTATATTCCTTTCAAGCTTTGAGGAGATAACCATTATTGGGTCCAATCACACATGACTTTGGGCTTTGATTAGATCTCAGCTGGCCACGTAACCGGGCAACCATGTCAGGGCAGCTTTGCTCAAGGTTTGCTTTTTCTTAATTATTCTTGGTCAGTGGTTACTATTTGTAACTACAGGCATTGTGTCCTTTAACAGCAGCACCTATACACCTTTTCCTTCCTGCACTTTCCCACTCTACAGACTGCTGTTTACAAAATCCCAGATGTTCAGCTGTATCTGAAATACCCAAACGAGGCCATCTGGAACCATAACCATGCATCTGATGTTTGATGTGAACATTAACTGAAGCTCTTGATCTGTAAGTGCACAAGTTTATGCATCGTGCTCCTGCAACTTTATGGGCCGAGTTGAAAAATTGAGTAAATGAGGAGTTATCCAGGTGTCAACTGAGATTTAGCTTTTACATGTACATTTAGGCATTTGGCAGACGCTCTTATCCAGGGCGACTTACAGTACCAAAGTGCTTTGACGTTTCTGTCACTGGATATATCCTTACACTTGATTACTAGGTCACTAACTATAAGTTCTATATTTGTACAGAAGTTCATTTCACCACCTAGGAGCCAGGTCTAGATTCATGTCTTCCTTGTAGAGATGGTGGGACCTGTCTGAGTGATCGGACAGTGCGAGGTGTGATAAGAGGTTTGAGGTACAGTAAGTGGGTTCTGGGCTGATCTTGGCTTTGTAGGCAAGCTTCAGTGTTTTGAATTTGATGCGTTCAGCTACAGGAGGCCAGTGGAGCGGGTGTTAAAGTGGGTGGTGTTTGAGAATTTAGGAAGGTTGAAAAGACCTTTCAAACAATTTCATTTGGATTAATTAATTGGATAATTTTTTTCCTAAACTACCTCATTTCACTTATAGTTAATTTAAAGTTCTACACACAAAAGTGTTTATGAACGTTACACTAACATTTATTAGCCTTGACTTTCTTTCGAAGTTCTTGCTTGGGTGAATTCTCCTGCACTGCAACCAGGGTTACTGCTCTTGGCCCTTATCATGATAAAGTGGTTAGTGAAAATAGTGTGTGTGTGTGTGTGTGTGTGTGTGTGTGTGTGTGTGTGTGTGTGTGTGTGTGTGTGTGTGTGTGTGTGTGTGTGGAAGAGTATGCTCAACTGCAACAACAGCTATGTTTCTCTTAGACTGTGTTGGTCTGTGGTAAGATGACAGTTGTACAGTGAGGTACAGTAGTCTCTTGCACAGTGACAAATCCTGCCATTTCTCTGTCTTTCTACACAGACGAGGCTGGCTTTTGTTTCGAAGCTCAGGTAACATTCAAAATTTATACAGCAGACACAAACCATGCCTGTGCGTACGTCCCAGGTTGAGTTGTCCACTGAGATCAGATGAAAGCATCAGGGCATGTGACTGATCCATTTGTGCTAATCTGGGGAATTCTTGCCTCCCTCCCTTTCTTTGTGACACTCTCTCATTCTCTCCACCTTTCTTTGTGAATCTCTCTCTCTCTTTCTCTCTCTTCAGCATCTCTTTTGACCCACTTTCACTACATCCCCACCCAAGTCCCATTTGAAGACGGGCCTAATGAGATCTGGCCAGAGGAAACGCACGTGTCTGTCTTTTTCGCAAACGTCTCAGGTTTCCTGCGCCCCAGTCCACAGCATTTCAGTTTGCTCGCATGTAGATGTCCTTCCAGTTCCAGTGATGAGAGAACGGCTCATTTATGGCATGTTGGCAGGCTTGAAGGCTTCTATTCTGGGCCTTTGAGGCGCCTATTGTTCCACCGCTCCCGAGGAGGTAGGAGCTGCTCTTTCAGAGGCATGGCTGTGCCGAGGACGCGGGCCACCGGCACTCCATCAGGAGAAAGGCGTCCTTTGTTGGCTTGGGACAGAGACCGTGCCAGACACACATCTCGATGCTGTTCTAAGAACACCTCCCTGTCCCTGACTTCTGGCGTGACAGCTGAGTAACCCGCAGTATGTGCCCAAAGCAGGATGGCGCTTCACATGCTCAAATATTGTTTAATTCTTTTGTCCAGTTTGCTGCAGTTTTTCAGAATTTCAAATTAACTACAGGTGCAGAAACAAGGGAAGTTTCACCAGCAAGCAGAGTTCATTATAGAGCCTTTTCCTGCATGACGATTTGCACGGATGGTGGAGGTGGATTGACAGTAGGATAGTATTGGGACGCCAAGATTTATCAACTCAGGCAAAGACACCAAATATGTGTTAAGACCAAAAGCTACAAGACTTAAATATCTCACAGCAAACTAAAGTCTCACATTATGGCCCTAAATTAAAAGAAACAAATCGCAATAAACGGCTTTTTTTTTTTTTTTTTTTTTTTTAAATCCAGGCGTATTCTAATATACTGTAAACAGATCCAGGTACATTGAGCACATGCAGCTCCAATTTATTGCTAAGGTTAACATTAATATGATGCTAGGACAGAATGGTATTGACTTTTTAGGTTTACAGTGCTATGCATATTGTTCACACCTAACTATTTCATATCACACAAAGATTACCAGAGTAAATACAAAATGCAGTTTTTAAATGATGGTTTCATTTATTAAGGGACAAAAGCTGCCCAAACCTGCCTGGCACTATGTGAAAAAGTAATTACCCCTAAACATAATAACTGGTTGTGCCACCCTGAATTGCAATCATGCGTTTGTAATGACTGGCAATCTTTCACATCGCCGTGGAGGAATTTTGGCCCACTCTTCTTCCAGAATTGTTTTAACCCAGCCACATGATACGAACTGATGGACAGACATTCTGCTTCAGGATTTTCTGGTAGAGTACAGAATTCATGGTTCCAAGTCATCCAGGTCCTGATGCTGCTCTGGACCATCACGCATACCACCAACACTTTTGACTGTTGGTCTATTGTTCTTATTTTTTTTAATACTGTTTGTTTTACGCCAGATGTAACGGGGCACACACCTTTCAAAACTTTTGGCTAGTCAATCCAGAGAAAATTTGGCTTTACTTTTTCTCATTGGGCCAGATTGGTTTTGACAGATCCCCCCCCCCCCCCCCTTAATGTATGATATCATTATTAAAAATGCATTTTGTATTTACTCGGTTTATCTTTGTGTAATATTAAAAATTTGTTTGATGATCTCAGTGATTTTACATGTGATAAATATGCAACAAAGAAAAAAACAAGAAGAGGGCTAATACTTATCCAGAGTGACTTACATTTATCTCTTTATATACTGAACAACAATATAAACGCAACACTTTTGTTTTTGCTCCCATTTTTTTATGTGATGAACTCAAACATGAAACATTTTCTACATAAACAAAATAACCATATCTCATATAATATCATTCACAAATTTGTCCGAATCTGTGATAGTGAGCACTTCTCCTTTGCCGAGATAATCCATCCCACCTCACAGGTGTGCCATACCAAGATGCTGATTAGACAGCATGATTATTGCACAGGTGTGCCTTAGACTGGCCACAATAAAACGCCACTTTGAAATGTTCAGTTGTATCACACTGCACAATGCCACAGATGTCACAGGTTTTGAGTGAGTGTGCAGTTGGCATGCTGACAGCAGGAATGTCCACCAGAGCTGTTGCTCGTGAATTGAATGTTCATTTCTCTACCATAAGCCGTCTCCAAAGGCGTTTCAGAGAATTTGGCAGTACATCCAACCTGCCTCACAACCGCAGACCATGTGTAACCACACTCTATGCGAAGGAGATGTGTTGCACTGCATGAGGCAAATGGTGGTCACACCAGATACTGACTGAAGTCCCCAGACCCCCCAATAAAAAAAAAACTGCACATTTCAGAGTGGCCTTTTATTGTGGCCAGTCTAAGGCACACCTGTGAGGTGGGATGGATTATCTCGGCAAAGGAGAAGTGCTCACTATCATAGATTTTGACAGATTTGTGAACAATATTTGAGAGATACGGTTATTTTGTGTATGTATGAAATTTTTCAGATCTTTGAGTTCATCTCATAAAAAATGGGAGCAAAAACAAAAGTGTTGGGTTTATATTTTTGTTCAGTGTACATCTGGGCAGTTTGAGGCTTTACTCTGTGCCTCAACGGTGATGGTTGGTGGTGCTGGAGTTTGAACCCGTGACCTTCTGATCAGTAGTCCAACCACTGAACTAGCCAGACCCCCTGCACCACCTTTTTGCTCCAAACCTTTATATATACTCTATATTCTTGTATTTTGGAGCAAGATATAGGATGAAGCAATACTGTTTATTTTTACTATAACTTAATGTTGCATTTCATGACTTGCCATTAGAAAACGTACCTACTTCATCAGAGGAAATAGCTTTAGTTCTGTTTATACTATTATTTAATTAAATGTAATTGACTCTATTTTAATAATTTTTATTGCTGTTGAGAACAACTGAAGCAGCATTCTTTCATATGGACCTATTTTTCTTTTCTTTTCTTTTTTTTTTTACTGATTTGTTCATTTCCTTGTCTCAAACAGGAAACCCTGACTTAGCAATTTTGTTTTGTTTTCACTCACAGTCTGTTTTAAAAAACATGCTTATGATCTCTCACATGTGGCTTTGATTTGCATCTGAACATTTCATAGAAAATACTGTGATCTCTATCGTGTGTCACCATTCAACCTAAAAATAATGATCTAATATTTTTCGGGTTCATAGCTCCTAAATCTACATGATGCTCTGTATGCCGCTTCTAGGGCTCAGTGAGGTGATGTTATTTTTCAGGAAGTGCTCTATGAGGGTGTGAACACGCACACAGGAAGGGCAACATCTGTAATGTATTTATAGAAGTGCATAACATGTCTTGAAAACGAATTAATCAACAGAATCTCACGACTTCAGCAACCGAAAACAGTTAGAGACCTAGCTCAATAAACTCCTATATGTTGCTCATGCCATCTTAACATTTCACACTGCAGTAGTCTGTGTACGGGCATAGTACCTGGTCACTGTTAGTGATGTGCTAGCTGTTTTCCTGTATGTTTAGTATGCTTGGTTGCATGATGCATTCTTAAAGGGGTTAATTCTTTACTTTTGAACCACTTGGGAGCCCTCATCCTTAGATTTAGGTCCGGTGATGATGCAATACACCATGGACACAGCTGGAACAGTCTCACTATATGTAAGATGTTGGCTCCTTTAACAGAACAGACACAAGGGAGTTTTTTTTTTTTTTTTAGCATGTACGGTTGATGGAAAGCCTGCTTCCATGTTTCAATCTGCTGTAGAAGGCTGCAGATGTTAAGTGGGTGAGAGAGTGAGCAGGAACGCCATTAGCATTTACAGGGTGTTGTTTGGCACTCGAGCCACCCCTCTGTGTCGAATCAGGCATTGTTGATTAATTCCAGCCTATTAGCACCCCCTTCCTCCTCCTCCTCCTGCCTCTCCTCACCCCTCCCAGGTTAATTCCCCACGCCAGCGAGCAGCGAAGGGGGCCATGGGTGTGAGCGATCGTCGCAGGGGTTTGCTGGCGAGCACATCGTTGTCAGGAGTGTATTAATGAGCGCGAGGCTCAGCTCCCGCGGCCAGGGCCACGGCGGCGATGCCGGCTCTGCTGAGGCCTGGCCTAGTTTCTGCCCTCGCCGGGGAGCAAGAGAATCCAACGACTGATGCTGATCACCTGACAGTGGCCCCACTGCTGCACACGTTCATGTGTTAGTGCGCGCGTGGATGCAGGAGACGGATGGCAAGTGTGAGCACGGCTAAATGGCTCTCTCCTCGTAGTTTCCTGTCTCTGAATAATCTGCAGAGCTCCGGAGGAAGGTGTCATGGATAGTGTTGGTCTTTGTAGTAGTTCCCCACAAGTAGCAAGTGGCCAATCTGAACAGATGGGATTTTTGTGCTTGGACAGTCTGCAGGGTGTTTTTATAATAATAACGATGCTGAGGTGAGGCACTTGTGAACATTTCTTTTTTTTTAAACAACAAAATGACCCTTTTTGTTTAATACACAATTGCCTTCAGATGAAGTTCTACATGTCCATTATATATAAAATCGAAGAGGTAAAACTTCTCTACCCACAAACACTATTTAAACACAGTTAATTCACTGTCCATAAGTATGTGGACACTGAACTGTTTCACTTGAATATATTTGCTGAACATCCTATTAAAGAATTAATTTACCTTCGCTGGTTTAATCTCATCTTCTGGATTTTGGAGCGTAGCTGTGGAGATTAATGCTCATTTAGGTAGAGATGTCAAGTGAGGAAAATATGGAACACAGTTGTTGATCCAGTTCATCCTGATTGTGTTCAGTATTACATTAGTATATAATAATACATTTATATAATAAATATGATAGGGAATTTTTATTTTACAAATTACAGACATGGCCGATTTGCACAGGATTAACTTCTCGGACAACCTCAGCAATTATTACAAATGACTAGAGGTCCCCGTGTGAATAGGGCTGACATCGCCCTGGGGACTCTTTAGTCTCGGGTAGAATTAGTGCAGTTTTATAAGGAAATTAGATAAGTTTTACTCAGCATCCTGCAGAACCAAGTACAATTCTTCTGACTTTTTTTCATGCAAAATCCAGCAGTTTCCTTTTTGTTTTTTATGTATAAAAAGTGGCTGCTTATATAATATGCTGCTTTCTTTTCTAGCGTAAATCATTTTTCTGTAAATTAAACTTTTTTTTTTTTTTTTTTGGTGGAATACTGATGTTTGAAAATGTAAGTTTTTGTACTAGCTAAAATAAACTAAAATAAAAACTTCCGTAAAAGTGTAATTCCATGTTTGTTATTATGGTTTGATTATGGTCAAACTGAAACCTTTAAATTTCATGATAGCTTTTTATTTATTTTTTTAATTTTGGTTCTTCACATGATGGCGATAACCAAGCAGGGTGTGGTTGTGTACAGAGTGAAACATGGACTGAGATTTGTGCCGATGCCAATATCAGCTGTGCTCTCCCTCGCTTGTTTTTACTTTTTATTTTTCCCAGCTCAGTACTGAACCAGGTTTGTTTTACTTTTTAGCATCAGGAGGACGTGCAGCAGCACCATCAGCCCAGTCGGCGTCAGTTGAGATGAGTGTTTACTCCGGTGTCAGGTGTTCGTCTGAAACAGGTGTCACAGGGAAGACGTGTAATAACTGCACGCAGTGAGGGACACCTGCTTCAGGATCAGGTTCTAGAGGCTTATAGGAACTATTGTTGTAAGGTGATCATGGATGTTGTGCAGTCAGTAGTGTGTGTACCGATATGTTAAGAGTGTGTCATGGTTTTAGCCTGGTCTGCTCAGTGGAAGCCAGTTCGCAGAAATCCTATAAATAACAGTCATCACTGTCCTCTCCTCAGCCTGCTCGCGCTCTGCATCCTCTAAAGGCGGAGTCTCTGATGGCATTAAATTTTCAGAAGAGCTGACTGCACTGTGCCACTTTAGAAGAAGGAGAGAAGACAAAAGAAAGATCGGTGGGAGAAGAAAAGTTTTCTGTCATTAATGACTGAATATGCAAACTAATGAAAATGGAGATGGTGTGCAGGATGATGAGATTGGGTTGATGTCTGGTCGACAGAGTGAATAATGTAGTAGCACTTCATTGTCTCTCTCTCTCTCTCTCTCTCTCTCTTCTCCTTCTCTCTCTCTCTCTCTCAGTTGTAAAGTTCTGTCGAGGCTTTTGAACAGTTTTAAGGAACTAATGAGTTCTGGAACAATCCAGAACAATAACACCAGAGATGAAACAGCAATGATATAATAACCTGGTCTGCAAATCTGAGTTTCAGTGCATTCCCTGAGCATTTAAAAAAACGCACCAGCCCGTCCTCAAAATGAAAGGAAAAATGTATTTGTATGTTCTTTGCATATTCGTTTATATACAGTCAAGGGCAGCACAGTTGTTTTACTGGTTAGCACCATCACCTCTTAGCTCCAGGTCTGGGGTTCAAATCGTGCCTACAGTCTCTGTATGTGGAGGTTGTACTGTATGTTCTCCGGCTTTCCTTCATGTACTCTGGCTTCCTCTCGCAGACTAAAGATTCATGTATGTACTGTAGGCACAGCGGTATTTTTAAATTGTCTGTAGTTTAAGTATGACCATGTAGTCATTTCCATAAATATTTGCACACTTCCAAACTTGTTTATTATATCTGTCCATGACAATGTATTGAAGTTTTAGTGAAATTTAATAATGAGTTTAATAAAGTGGACACTTTCACTTCTTATTTGTGTCCGCCCTTTTTAAGGTGTAAAAAAAAAAAAATTGGACAAAGGAACATACATAGGTTATTTAATATATGATTGCAATGCATAGACATCACTATGCACTAGGGCTCTTCCCTGGTGCCACTCTGGCAGGCTTATACTGCAGGTGTCTTCAGTTCAGGCTTGTTCTTGGAGCAGGTTTGCCTTCAGCAAGCAAAATGCATACTGTTTTGTATTCAGGTCCAAGCAATCAACCTGATTAACCCAATCGATTCGGTTAATTTAGAAATATGCTCCTAGTCATTGTCTGTCTGCTCTGTTATGCTCGGTCAAATGGGTTTTGAATTTGAAGCATTTGACTGAATCTGAACAGATAGTATAGTCTTATAAACTTTATTATTCATCCTGCTGCTTTTCCCATCATCAGTTGATCCCAGGGAGGTAGTTCCATCTTTTTATCCATTTATCTTTTGGTGTTTTTTTTTATTTATTTTTTTTATATATAGCTGGTTTTCTTGTTTTTGATGACTCGAAAACCTTTTGTATTTTCTCTTGAATGTTGAATTGACATTACCTCCTGCCAAATGTTTTGAATGCATTTTTCATTACAGTACTAGTGAAAGGATTCTTCCTCTATAAGGTAGAGAAAGGGTTCTTCCTGGGTTCCTTAAAAGGCTCTAGTGCTTGACATCCATATATTTCTGCTGAGAAATATTGTGATAAATCAGCTTCAAGTTATAACTTGAACTCTGATGTGGCCAACTACAGTCAGCTGCTTCTCAAGCTTTTGCCAGCTGGAACTAAAATGAACTAGACTTAAACTTCTGTCACATTGAAGCTGCTCCTGCTGCTTATTTGTGATGTTATTAATATAGTTACAAATAATGAGCATGTGAAATATAATAATCTGCATCAATTAATCTTGACTTTGTCCAGAGTAAAGGTTCTCATGGTGTGTGTGTGTGTGTGTGTGTGTGTGTGTGTGTGTGTGTGTGTGTGTGTGTGTGTGTGCTGTTTATAGGAAAACGGTTACAGGAGTGGATCTGTGTCATCTTGTGTCTCTCTCTCTTCGCTGTGAACTTCCTCTTCCTCCTCATCAACTTCTCCACAGTGTCCATCTACAGAATCATTTTTGGCATTGGTAAGCTGCCGATTATTACCCTGTGTAATAATAGAGTCTAAACATGTGAAAGACCTTAATCAGCTAGCTAAAGAGCGGACTCGTTGGATTGTTCCTAATGTGTTGCATCTTTTCAAGATGTTTCTATTTACATGCATTTAGTTTTACATAATGCTAGAAGCTGTTGGAAGCTGCCTTTTATCATAATTATCATGTACGTTAATGAACTGAACATAATTTCTATACAAATTCAGATTAAACACATTTTCAAGCTTATTGTGTCAAAACCCTCATTATAATTAATTATATCCATAATGAAACAGCTGCTTGTTACCCACTGTTATTATTGCATGTTACATGTACTGTACATGCTACTTAATATTAAGTTAATTAATAATAATATTCTTAACACATAATATATTTTATCTTGTATGTGACCTTTTACGGTATATTCATTTAAACATTTAAAATTAAATGTTAACCATCAGTCGGGCTCACGATTATTTTAATAGTCTTGCACTGCCACCCTATGATTTATTTATTTATTTATTTTTATACCTGTACCTTTTATAACTTTATTAGAAAATAATTAAGCAATATCACACAAAAGGGAGTGCTGATGCACTAAAAGTCTGCATGGCTGTCAAGCAGTTATAGGGCGCAGCCTCGAGGGTGATATTGCTTTTATACACCAGTCCTACAGGCACCATGTGTTATCATCAGATTATGATTTGTTTCTTTATTTAAGCAGTTATTTTGCTTTGCCGAAACAGCGTTTTAAGACTGAGGGAACGAACTGACCGTGACAGGCAGAGCTGGTGACCGAGAGTTAGTGGTAATTAACAAGGGTGAAAAGTAGTTTTAAAAATCTTGCCATCATACAGCATGGAGGTCGTCTACAGTCGTGTAAATGTTGTAAGTCTTTCTCTAGGTGCCCACTTATTCCAATTTCCGGGTTAAATCCCAAATATTGTAA
>JAAGKR010003427.1:0-20409 GCA_011419295.1 Clarias macrocephalus | reverse complement strand
GTGTGTGTGTGTGTGTGTGTGTGTGTGTGTGTGTGTGTGTGTGTGTGTGTGTGTGTGTGCTGTTTATAGGAAAACGGTTACAGGAGTGGATCTGTGTCATCTTGTGTCTCTCTCTCTTCGCTGTGAACTTCCTCTTCCTCCTCATCAACTTCTCCACAGTGTCCATCTACAGAATCATTTTTGGCATTGGTAAGCTGCCGATTATTACCCTGTGTAATAATAGAGTCTAAACATGTGAAAGACCTTAATCAGCTAGCTAAAGAGCGGACTCGTTGGATTGTTCCTAATGTGTTGCATCTTTTCAAGATGTTTCTATTTACATGCATTTAGTTTTACATAATGCTAGAAGCTGTTGGAAGCTGCCTTTTATCATAATTATCATGTACGTTAATGAACTGAACATAATTTCTATACAAATTCAGATTAAACACATTTTCAAGCTTATTGTGTCAAAACCCTCATTATAATTAATTATATCCATAATGAAACAGCTGCTTGTTACCCACTGTTATTATTGCATGTTACATGTACTGTACATGCTACTTAATATTAAGTTAATTAATAATAATATTCTTAACACATAATATATTTTATCTTGTATGTGACCTTTTACGGTATATTCATTTAAACATTTAAAATTAAATGTTAACCATCAGTCGGGCTCACGATTATTTTAATAGTCTTGCACTGCCACCCTATGATTTATTTATTTATTTATTTTTATACCTGTACCTTTTATAACTTTATTAGAAAATAATTAAGCAATATCACACAAAAGGGAGTGCTGATGCACTAAAAGTCTGCATGGCTGTCAAGCAGTTATAGGGCGCAGCCTCGAGGGTGATATTGCTTTTATACACCAGTCCTACAGGCACCATGTGTTATCATCAGATTATGATTTGTTTCTTTATTTAAGCAGTTATTTTGCTTTGCCGAAACAGCGTTTTAAGACTGAGGGAACGAACTGACCGTGACAGGCAGAGCTGGTGACCGAGAGTTAGTGGTAATTAACAAGGGTGAAAAGTAGTTTTAAAAATCTTGCCATCATACAGCATGGAGGTCGTCTACAGTCGTGTAAATGTTGTAAGTCTTTCTCTAGGTGCCCACTTATTCCAATTTCCGGGTTAAATCCCAAATATTGTAAAGTGTGGTGTCCTTGTTTTATATATATAAAATAGTTAATATGATAGAAACCTCCCATCTAATTACAGTGTTTGGTAAGAACTAACAATGGTTTAATCATAATAAAATAAAAAGAAATTTTGGAGAACAAAGTCTTAAATTTTTTTTTTTTTTTAAGAATTGATTCCTTTATAAAAACCTTTCTCACAACTTGTAGAACTGTACTCTGTACTGTATGTAGCCCAGTACCAGACTGTACTGTATGTAGTAGTACCAGACTATTATCAAGCTGCAATATAAATACTAAATTAAGCCATTGATTAGGGTTTTATTTTATTAGCAGTATTTCTTCATACTGTAAAAAAAAAAAAAAAAACACCTAGTTTTTTTGTTGTTGTTGTTGGACCCAGTTCCTCAAGTTGGATTTTACAACATTTTCTCCCAATTAAATAATTTGCCAATTCCCAGTCCACCCTAATAATGCGTCATAACAGAAGTTGAGCAGTTTATTAGGTGCATCTGTACACCTGTTCATTTATGCAATTATCCATCAGCCAATGATGCACATCAAGAGCTTCAAGAAATGTTCAGACCATCAGAATGGGAGACAATTGCGATCTGTGCCCTGTTGGTGCCTGGTTTGAATATTTCAGAAACACAGAATAGTACAGAAATATACCATTGGGCTGACGTAAACTAGGCATTTTCACCTGCAGGACTGCCTCTCACTGGATATGTTTGTTTGTTTGATTGTTTCTTGCACTATTCTTTGTGGACTGTAAAACCTCTGGTCATGATTTATGATTTTTGTTTCTAACCTTGATCTTTGATGATCATATACTGTATGGTTAAGATAAGTCAGCTGTAAACTTGTGCCATTGTTTTTCAGTCAGAACCTATGGTTTTAACAATACATTTTAGCCATCCATATTCGTCATGAACTAATTACTGTACAAACAGTGATTTGTAAACACGCGCACTGATGAAAATCAATAAATATGTATACATGAAGTAATTCCACTATAACTGGTGTAAGTTCAGAGTACAGATTGTGTGTGAGCTGACTGTGTGTTTGGGGTGAAAGACAAAAGTCTCCCCAGAAACTCAGTGCACAGCTGTATTATTGCTATTATGAAGTCCAGTTTTTAATAAACCTACATGGTGCCATTTGATTATTTCAACTGAAAATCTTGTCATTATAAATGTTATTTTTATGTTTGAAAGGTTTACTGTTTAATTAAGTAGCTGATAGATTTGAAGTTTCCTGCTAAGACAGTAATTGTTTTTCAATGTTTTTTTTTTGTTGTAGTTTTTCAATTAAATTTAATTACACAGATATGCAAATGGCTAAATGAATTAATTTGTTTGCTTGTTTATTTGTTTGTTTGAAGGGACACTTGGCTTTGGGCTTTGGTTTGGTGCAGTTCTGGTTTAGTTGTTTCGCTGCATCGCTAGATTTCTACATATTACAGCCCTTTTAGTTTTTAGTTTAGACCTTGACATTAGAACACCCTGTTCAGTCCAGAAGGATTGAGGTCATATAATAACTGCTATCTGTTTTCCATGTCTTGTTCCCTAGTGACTGGTATCGTCACGGCAGACTTTGCCTCTGGAGTGGTGCATTGGGGAGCTGATACCTGGGGCTCTGTGGACATCCCCATCATTGGGAAGGTGAGCTTATGCAAGAGAAATAAGAGGCCAAATCTTTTCCACTTCTCAGTATTCTGCTAATTTGGATTTTTTTTTCTTTTTTAAATTATTGATCGTATAATATGTGGCTTACAAATTTCAATATGGCATATACCAGTGTCTGCTCAGGTGTGCTCAGTGTGTCTATTCATTTGATTTCAGCAATGACAAATATTTACCTTCTCCTTTATCTATATTGTTCCTTATCTAAATTTGGAATTTCACTTTATGGTGAAAAACACAGAAATGGGCCAGCTGACCATCACATCCATTCCAAAACCATGTATATTAACACAGAGTTCATCCCCCTTTTGCTGTCGTAATAACCTCCACTAGGCTGAGAAGACTTTGCACCAGATTTCGGAGCGATGCTGTGGGGATTTCTGCCCATTCAGCTGCAAGCACTTTAGTGAGTTCGGGCACTGGTGTCGGGTGAAGTTGGCATTCATCCCAAAAGTGTTCATGGTTAATCATATTGTCCTAGACCTCGCTTTGTGTACGGGGGCATTATGTTCAATAAAGTGTTATTTATATTACGCATTTTAACAGTGGACATGGTCAAAGCAGAGATTCCAATAGAAATGTTATGTTTAGATATCGATATATAATTTACTCTGTATAATAAGTGTATTACAGTCTGTAGTGACGATTCGATTATTAGAATTAAATAATGAACAACTAGAACTCATTTTAAAAGATTTCTTCATTTTAAGCCATGCAAATGATTATATATATAATGCATTTAAAATTGCCATGAACTTTCAGAATGTAGACAAAATGGACTTCAAAATATCTTAAGAATGTCAATAATACTTTTAACAATTATCCAAAAAAAAAAAAAATGTAATAAACAAAGTCTCTGACCTGGGGAAAAAGGATTGATTTAAACAACGAGTTCCATAGCCGCACCTGAGGCATTTTTACCATTAATAGAGCTGTAGACTCGGCTAAAATGCCCAACTTCTAGACTTCTCGTCATTTGGTGGCTCTGGTTTTAATGCGTAGATAGTTATGTAACCATGTAACCTAAAAGGCATGTTGGTTGATTCACACAAGTGCAGGTGGTTTGTGAAGAATGCGGTTATGTGAGCAGCAGAGTGCAAGTGTGCTTGATGTATAATGAATAACATACTGGTTTCACAATGTTAATAGCAGAGTTTTGCATCACTATGCATCATTACACTCCAATCATATAGTGTGCATGTTAAGTGTGGCCAAATCCTACTTTCAGTAGCTACAGTAGTCCACTGCGGAAATAAAAAGCTCCATGTTTTGGTTGCCTGGAAGGTTACTGTGCTAAAAACTGGTATCTTAATATAATGTAATAACAACAGGGTTAGTTAACAAGTTCTGTGCTTTTAATACAGATTAAAAGAAACCAAAGAAGTTTGCAATTATTATTATCTTCTAATGTAGCACATGATATTTGTGACCTGCATTAAAAAAATAAAATAAAATAAAATAAACAGTATCTTGGAAAATGCTTCAGCCGTCATAATTGACTTTTTGCTCTCACATTATGTCTTCAATCTAATATTCAAGTCTTTAATTTTCTCAGCATGTTTAACCTCAAGATGGCAGTGTGTAGTAAACAAGAGTTATACTGTATGCTGGCTTAAATGTTAAGGACATGCAAAAGTTTGTTTTGTCAACAAGTCGTTATGGAGTAGGCTGCTTTTTTTGATGATGGTTAAACCTACCAGGCAACTATATTTAAAAACATGTTTATCCAAAGCTATTGATTTCTTTGCTTCTATTAATGTTAAATGTGATTTGAAATTTAAAATGGCAGACATAAATATCTAAAAACAGTTTACTAAAGTTGGCTTTTTTCTCTTTTTTGTAGCATATTGTAAGTTAATGGAGTTTCTATCACAATTATGAGCAGGTTTCCTAGATTACATTGCAGTCTGTCACGGAAGTGCTCGCTCAGTACACATACAATATGGGCTCTTAGCATATTAGTGTGTTTGATTTAAACAAATGACCCTGTTTAATTTTCATATCAGCCTTTGCTTCATTGGTCTGTTGTGGTTTACTCGGCTGATGCCCGGATAAAGAAAAATGCCACATCCTCCCGAGGGGATGTCCTCCGTTCCCGTTTCTCCGAGCTCCGAGTTGCAACCTCCACCGCTCTCGCACACAGGCACGCTGTACCCAACATGGGGCCAGGAATACCCAGGAGAGTCAAATTAATGCAGACCACAGTCGCCGTTCCCTCACCCAATTAGAGAAAAGGTCACATTCTTCCTGTCCAATTAAAAAGCATCTTGCCCCTGCTTCTTGTACCGGACAGGTAGGAGTGATGAATTTGGGCATGCTTTGTGTTTCTGATGACAGAGGTCAGTGTGTGGTTGATGGTGCTGGGGAGTGGTGACAGACATGCTTATTCCCTGTAGTGCATCTAGTGCAGCTCCCAGAATCCCCAGTGTTGCTTATTACTTTAGATAATTGTGTGCGTTACAAAGGCTCAGGTACATTAATAAGCATACATAAGGTTAGACAGTTTGGGAATTTCTGTTTTTTTTTTTTTCTTCTTCTTCTTCTTCCTCGTGCTTACCGTATATTTAGGTCTGCTTTACATTTCTTTATGTAAATGAAGTTTGCGCAAACTGTAAATGCAATTTGTGCAAATTCACTTTTTGTAATTCAAGCCAAATCTATTGTATATTCTCCTTTTAACTCTATGCAGTATGCTCACTACATAGGATGTAACAGAACAGTGTAATATATGTAGTGCATGACATACTTCATAGAATGCCGTCGTAAATTCATGTATTTTGTTAAAATTAAGTTTTAACCTGTAATACAATGATTATAGTATTTAATATGCAGTGGGCTCCAACAGTCGTCCTGTTCCCCATGCTCCAGCAAACTTCTGCATGAATTGGAGCTTTCATTATTTAAAATTGTTTACATGAGAGAAATTGTCATAAAAAAAGACAAGAGAAGTAGATGTATCCACAAATTACGAACAGGGTTAATGTCGTGTTTGTGTAGACACTGCGTGTCTCTAGCATGGTCACATGTACGCAGTGTCTGGGATTCTGAGGACAGGCCATCTTTGTGTCCTGGAGAGCAGGCCATCTGAACATCGCGTCCAGCAGCACCCCTGCGTCCTGGGCCGGCGAGGCCGCACTCTCTGCGCTTTCATCAGCGTCCGTCTGTGCTGTTAAACGGCTTGATCCGCCAAGCCGCAGCTAAAGTGAGGAAAGCAGAATGGCTTTCTTATGGCTTCGCAGCCACCGTGGATCCTTCCACTGTCAAGGATAATTAGGACCTGCCACCTGGGAGTGAGCAGACTTCAAAAAGAGCAGGGGAATTTACGGCCCCTTCAGCGCGCAGCAAACTAAGACCCTTTAACGGGCACATTAAAGGCGACACTCAGCGGACGGCTCTATACAGCTTTCTGTCCGTGCGTTCAAACCAAAAAGCACCGACTTGAGAGAGTTGCTAATGAGCATGATTAAACAGGCTCTTAAGAGTGACGAGGAAGAGAGCGCGAGAGGCGGACAAAATGAAGCGGCTTGTTCCGGTGGGTGTCAGGTTAAAAGTAGGGGGGGGGGGGCAGTCTCCCATCAGCCACTGCGTTGCCAGGGCAATCCAGTGATGGAAGTCATGATTAGGCAGAAGGCGGCCAAGGCAAGGCAGGGTGTTAAACGGTGCGGGATTAGCGGCAGTGAAGCGCCAGGTGGCCATGGTGTGCTGGAGAGTCCACACACACACACATGCGTCTGGAGCTTATCACACGTTTAATCTCGCACACGGGCTGAGGATGAGCAGAAGGAGAGGGAATATAATTGTCGAAATATCAGCAGATATTTCCCCCTATCCCTGCACTCCAGCGGAGTTCAGCCATGCGGCCTCAGATACAGCCATGATTGAGTTCGGGCCACATGATAATGACGTTTCCTCCCCTGCTTGTCTCCTCTGAAGCGCCATACCACTGCAGCTCCAAACGCTTCTTTCTTTTTTTTCTAGCTAAATAAATTACTTTCATTCTTTTGTGTTGTTTTTTTCCTTCTTCCTTCCCCCTCTCTCTTGCACATGCACTTCTTTCCTGTGCCGTCTTTCATTTGTCGTGCCCCGTGCGGCCCTGGCCATGAGTGACACGAGCTGCTGAGCGCCAGCTTTTTCATGCTGCAGGATGGCAGCGGTGGGGAAGTGCTGCTTTATGCCCAGTTATCTCACAGCTCCAGAACTTGTGAACTCCTGCCTCCCACCCCCGCTTTCATTAGGCTCTATCGGTCAGCATCAACCCTCCTACACCCTCCTTTCTCCTCTGACATGCAGGAGCCCTCATGCTTCAGAGCTGTTTGTTAAGGCTGACATTCTTTGTATTTTCTGCTTTTATTCGGAAAAACTCCCAACTTGTGCTTGAACTATACCCCGTTTGATTTTGCTGTAATATGGCACGGCGCAGTTTAAACCAGACTCCCAAGGACGCGCATCAGTCGAAACTTTGCGTGAACACCAATTTATTTAGCCAGTCACTATGATGTGTACGATGTGTGTATTGTCTATATTACAGAAAGGTAATTTTTTTTCATATCCTTCCCTTCCCTGTGTCTTTCTTTTATCTCTCTGTCTCTATGTGGCATCACGCGCGCAGGCGTTTATCCGTCCATTCCGGGAGCACCACATCGACCCCACAGCCATCACGCGGCACGACTTCATTGAGACCAATGGAGATAACTGCATGATCACCATCCTGCCTCTCGCCCACATGGCCTACAAGTTCCTGTCCTACACACCAGGTGCAAAGCCACACAGACACACACGTTCAAATGTAGTCGTTTGCATATTAGTCAAACTGAACTGGGTTTAAAAGGAGTTTGTTTAGTTGTTTAGTTGGGATATGCGAATAAGGAATTTCACTGTGCTGTAATGTATATGTGACAAAATAAAGGCTTTACTTACTTTACTTACTTACTTACTAAGTGTGCAAACAACAACGTAAAAAAACAAGAGTAACAATGCATGGTATTTTCATTTGAGCACTGAAAAAAATGCACTTTTACTAATTACTTTATTCAGTTAGCATAATAATTGTCTGTTTAATTTCTTGTACTGCTGCAACACCATTAGGTGATTTATTATGGCCTTGGAAATAATTTGGTAAAAAAGATAAATCATGGTAAAACATCGTAGTCATACATGCAACATGAACAAGATTAGCAATTTAACTCATTCATAACAAGTAAAAAGGAACCGAAACTAATTCTACTTGTCGGATGTTGGCTAATTCAGATGTACATTCAGGGATTTTATTTCAAATGAATGAAATTAAAGTGACCGAATGCAAGAGCACTGTACGAGTCAAAAGAGTCACGAGACGTGTGAGAGGGTGGGGCTTCCACTACAGACCGTAGTGTAGGTAACACATTTGCTAGAATTCAGATTCAGCAAATCGGTGTGAACTACTAGCTCTTTACGTAGTACATGAAGTGGTTAGTGTGATCCTCAGTGTAACTTTATAACAATAGCATGTCTAAGCGCTGTGTAGCGGTAGAGTTGGGCGTGTTCGCTCAGTAGCCTCAGGTGAAGGTCAGTTTGAAATCAGGGGAATAAAGCACATTGCATTTTTATTCTTATGCATATAATTGAATCTCTGCCCTGTGTGGATCTTCCTGTCACAGATGCCCTTGCCGAGTCCTACCCCTGGGACTGTTTTATGTTTGCGCTTGCCGTCTTTGTGACGATGACCAATCAGATCCATAAGTGGTCACACTCCTACTTCGGCCTGCCGCGATGGGTCACTCTGCTGCAGGACTGCCATCTAGTGCTGCCTCGTAAGCACCATCGTATCCATCATGTGTCCCCTCATGAGACCTACTACTGCATTACTACAGGTACACACTAATGCAAACACACACACTGTAAAGTTTTATATATTTTACATTCTCTGTTCATATTCTATGCGTTGAAATGTGATCTTGAGAACATTTTCTCTATGCAGGTGTTCATTATGCAAAAAGTTAGTGATTTATGAGTTTTGGTAAATCGATTCGGGTGTGTATAATCGATTCAGGTGTGCATTACAGTTCTTTTCTGTGGCATGCCTCGCCACACTGACTCAAATCGATAAAAAAAAAATTTTTTTAAACGGTTTGTTTGCATTTGAGGTGGTAAAATGTTGCAGTTCCTTTGTAATCCTACAGGTGGCATGCTCTAAATTACTCACAAATTGGCATGTGGTAGGAGCAAATTATATGTTACACGTGTTTAAAGTTTTAGCAAAGTATCTGAAAAAAAATTACATATAGAACCTGAATATTTATAAAATTATGATACTTACAAAATTGCAATACAAATCGAATCGACACCTCGTTATAATATCAAATCCTCTGGTCCCTCAAGATTCCCGTTCCTTCTTTCTACACACTGTAGCGTTTAGATGGGTGAGGTTCTAGAGGTTGTGAGATCAAGTCCCACAAGGGTAGCCTGCTGTCCCTTTTTCAGATGATACTGTAAGATACCGGTCTTGATACACTAATAGCCAAAAATATGTCTACACCTGACTGGCACACTCGTATGTGTTTGCTGAACATCCCAGATCATCTCCCTGTTATAACAACATAATTGTTTCTGGAAATTCTTTCCATAAGATTTTGAAGCAAAGCTCTGGGGATTCATGATCATTCAGCTACATTAGTGAAGGCAGGCACAGATGTGAGGTGAGGAAGCCTGGGGTACAGTCTGCATTTCAGTTCATCCCAATGGTGTTCATTGAGGTTGCAGTCAGGGCTCTGTGCAGGACACCCAACTGCTTCACCTCCGAACTTGGCAAACAATATCTTTGTGGAGCTTGCATGTGCACATTTTTAAGCTTTGGCCTTTTCCAGTGATTTTTTTTAATCTTAGAAAGTCATTTGCGTGCTTCCAGCTTTGTGTCGACTGTTTGTGGAAGGTTATGTATAGGGGTGATGGCCAGGTGTCCACGTACATTGGCCATGTAGCGTACATATAATACGATACAGTAAAGCAATGATCTATCAAGCCCAATCAAACTAGTTACACGGACTGACAAATCCTAGTTTTTAAGTGATGTAAATGCCTGTGCCATCAGGGAAGAGAAAACTCCATTGATCTGATAACCTGTTCAACCTGCTCAAGTCATCAGCAGAGTTTATTTTATTGCCACAAAATATTGCTGAATCTAGATCTAACCAACTGAAACAACCCCAGATCATAATACTGCTTTCAGAGGCTTGTGCAGTGAGCACTATGGATGATTGGTGCATACGCTTGCCTTCTTACCCTGATGTGCCCGTCAGTCTGAAAATCAGACCACTTTCCATTGCGCCAATCTATCTGCTCCCTAGCAACCTGAAGCCTTTTTTCTGATTAACAAGTGGTTTTCGTATGGCCACACAGCTGTTCCTGTGAGTTCACATCACTGTGTGTGTGTGTGTGTGTGTGTGTGTGTGTGTGTGTGTGTGTGTGTGTGTGTGTGTGTGTGGAAATGCTTTTAATTTCACTTTCACTATCAAACACAGCTCTGATTTCTACTGTAATTTTGTTCTTGTTAAATGCAACCTCCCCAAGCATTTAAGTGACCTTTGATCAAGGTTATACATGATTTTCTTCCACATAGTTGATGGTTCAGTGAAACCCTCCCACATGCTTCTTAAGCAATATCGCACGAGAGTGACTGATGTTATCAACACGTCTGTGATGTGGTTGTAGGCATGAGGGCACACAGCCTTCTAATCAAGTCAAATATGTCAAAAATGACAAAAAATATTGTCATTTCAACCATGAACAGTTCAGTACACAGTGAGACGAAACAGTGTTGACTTTCCATGGTTTTGAATGTTTGTTCTGTCAGGCCGCTGCTCTCTCCTCAATTGTAGAACACCTGTGACGGTAACGGCACTGGTCATTTTAAAATCATCACCACACATGGAATGCCCCTCATCCAATCAGATCACTCAGTCAGAGCTTACTGTTGTGTAACCCAATTCCAGCAATGTCAGCAATTTCCATAGTTGTTTTCTTTGCTTATTTCAGACCAATAATTTGACCCATCTGAAGCATGCCTTTTTTGGCCAGGTACTGTTTTTTCACGTTAATGCTAGAGTTTTAATAACCTAGATGTTTTGGGTAGCGATCTTTAAAAGAAACTGGTACCAATGGCGTTAGCTTAAGTGTTGCATGTTTATCTGCTTCCCCTTGCTGCTTTCATAGCAAAGCCGGTGGAGGTCTAAGTGTCACTTTTGTCTAAATATTTTGTTAGGACTTCTTGCTGAGCATTATCAGACCAACATATTCACTTTAAGCTTTCTATCTCCACCCATTTTACTTTTTTTTCTATTGTGGATCGTCTCATGTAATTTAATTGCAGCACTACAGTAGTACTATATTCCCAGCCCTCCATCACATCACATCCATCACCATTGTTATTATTGGTAAACACTGTTCCTTTGTTATTAATGATGTTACCAGGTTAATGATTGTTAATAATTGTTTGATTGATCTCTCTGGGTGATTTACTCTTGTGTCTTAAAATAATAACATTATTAGAATAATATCACAAGCATTAAATTCCTGTGATGCTTGTGCGTCACCCTGTGCCCCTGTGGACAGCAGATTGCGGGAGTGCAGCGCGTGTGTGTTTGAAAGAGATCGGAAAAGCAAGCAGGTCCTCTTGTCTCCCTCTTTCTATTCCGAGCTTGATGGAGAGGCATAATGAAGAGGAAAGGGAAGGTCTTCCTCAAACAATCATTTATCCCCTGCACCACTACCACCCCATCTCTGTCTCTCTCTCATTGTCTAATCTCTTTCACCATCTCTCTGTCTCTCTCTCTGTCTGTCTCTTTCTATGAGAAATCTCTCAGCATGGCTGGGGCTCCTCCACCCTTTCCCCCAGGTCCCCAGGGCCCCCCTGCTTGCCTTTGTACGTGTGACAATCTCCATGTATATTTAATGCTAACCTGCTGTCAGTGCTAACAAACAGGCTTGCATAGAGAGAGACAGATTGAAAGGAGGGAGACAAAGAGGAGTAATCAAACAACAAGACACGCTACACAGCTTTCCTCTTACACAGAGAAGTCCGCTGCAGGGACCACACACACACACACACACACACACACACACACACAAGTGCATAGGACATGTGTAAATGGAGAGGGACATTTAGGTTAGTGTGTATCAGGTGAGCTCATCATGCATGCTTAAACTGTAGCGGGAAGTGTATCCTGTATACACCGATCAGCCATAACATTAAACCCTCTGGCACGTGACGTGAATAACGTTGATTACCTCATTATAATTGCCTTATAAATATATTAAGCAGCAAGTGAATAGGCAACTCTTAAAGTTGAAGCAGGAGAAATGGGCAACCTTAAGGATTTAAATGACTTGACAATGGTTATATGAATAGATCAGAGCATATCCACGTGATGTTATGTTGTTAATCTTTCTTGATATTACTGGAGAATTCTCATTGACGAAGGAATCAGGAGACTCAGAGCTAGGGTTCAACAAGACAAGATAGTTTTATTGCGTGCATCAGTTAGCCTAGGCACTATAGTCCAAACATAAGTTGCGAACCAACCACATTTTTACAGTCTTATAGGCCATGAAAGGAAAAAGAGTAGAAGATAAATCACATCCAGGAAGGGAAAGGCCATCAAGAACATAAACATCCTATGAGCATAATTGAAAAATCACACTAACATGAATGAAATCTTAATGATGGTGTCGTTTCTATATAAAGTATTATAGGATTAAACGCAAGCTTAACCTTATCTTACATACTGCAGTCACTACCCAACTTCTTCAATATGTGCAACAAGATCATGTAGCTCATCTAGATCTTTAATCTACCAAGTTACAACAATTCAGTTAAATTAGTCTCGAAAGTATCCTTACAACTTTCAGGGTCTACAACTGCGCAGCTGCCCCTTGTTGTGCTGAAATATAGTCAAAAGTATCCAAATTCTGCAAATATGACTGTAATGTGGTGGATGTCATGCTTGAGTCTGTGTCATTGGACTTGGCCAGTTTCTCAGTTTTATGATATACAGATCTGATCCAAACTAAGCATAATACTGTAATTGGGGACAAGAGCACCTACAAATAGATGGTAAAGGACATGGAGGCGTGTCAAGAGGCCAGCTATGTGAGAGTGAGAGCCTGATGTACCTTGTAGTGGACCCGTGGTTATGTCAAATCAGCTCCTCCAATTTAAAGAACGCCTCACTCAGTTGTTCCTGCACAACATGTATTTACGCTCTCTCTCTCACACTCACTCACTCTTTCTATCTCCTCCTTCCTAACTTGGGTCCTGTCTATTGATTTAGAGAGCACTTTCCACATATTTAGAAAATGGGAACTTTTACTTCAAGTTGAACTCCATGGCCTAAACATCGTCAGATATTCTCAAAGCTGTATTTGAAAATCGGGGAAAAATCTTTTTGTAAAAGAACATGATCTATTTTATTGATAATAAATGTCATATTGGTGTATTAAATGTTTTGAGTAGGAACTGGTTTTACCACAAAACTTGATATTAAGCTAACACAAAAATTTGGAGTTTTGCTGATGTTGTTTTTTACGATTCCATTTCAATAGGCGTTAAATAAGTTATGTATAAAGATCAGAATCTGGAGCAGTGGAAAAAGGTCATCATGTGGTCTGATGAGTTCAGACTGACCCAATACCGTCCCAGAACGATGGGCGTGTCAGGGTAATAAGCGATACACCCATCCTGCATAATGCCCAGTGTTGTACAAGCATTTGGATGCAAAAAAAGTCAGACGAAGAGAAGGAAGGGAAGCTGGTTTTACTCGATGCATCTTTAACAGAAATGTTCAAATATTAGTAGAAATTTAAACTGTACATATTTAAACTGTAAAGATTTTGTGTAAAAGAAATGTCACACTTATTACTGTGTTATGATTACAGCCATTACGTATTATTGTGCAATGTAGTGCAATTTATGTTTCAGATTTATTTAGTTTCTTACCCCACAGTAGGAGTTTCTCGTTATAAATATTTTATAAATATTTAGATTTTTACACCAGTTGCCCTTCCTCGTGTGTTTTTACCGGGGTTTTGGGTCTGACACGAAGACAACCTCAGCGGCACCTTCATGATACTGTAGATCACTTTTTCTAATTCCACTCCTCCCCTCTCCTGAAAGAATTCTGGCCAAACCTGCATTCTCTTGCAGCTATTATTTTTCTTTGTGAACATTCTCATATTTGTTTGCATGAATTCAGTGGGTTCTTTTTGCAAAAACATAAACAGATATGAGAATGATATGAGTGAATGAACACATCATTCATAAACCTGTCGTGCAGAGCTACACAAGCACCACGCTGCATCGTCAAGTAACCTTTTTTTTTTTTTTTTTTCATTTTCTGTCCTCTTGGATTCTATTCTGACCATCTGAATATCCAGGTAGCTCTTAGAAACCTGTATTTGTTTGTCAGATTTACATTAAGAATAATTTTAAAGGTATGCTTCTTTTCGGATTCACCAAAATGTCTAATTTCTGCATGAATCTCTCTCCTTGCCTCAGGCTGGCTTAACTATCCTCTGGACCGGATAGGCTTCTGGAGGAAGATGGAGTGGTTGATCGAGAAGCTAACAGGACAGAAACCGCGCTCTGATGACATGGCCTGGGCCAAAAGGACAGAGTGAGACTATAACGGGACTGCAGCACCGTCATCCCTTGCTCTTCTTCTCCTCCGACATGAAGGGAGACTCTCGGACAGAGAAAAATCAGAATATGGGCCTTACCTCTGATCCACCCTTAATCCCCCTCTTTCTCTCCTTCACTATAGCACAGAGAATTTCCGCTGCTGAGGTTTTCACCCGTCTCAACACTCACGTCATCTCTGTCTCCTTTTGTCCCTGAAGTCTGAAGTTTTTCATCCGCTCCCTCACACACAGAGCAGGAAGAGAAAGCTGAGTTAAAGGCATGCGTCTAAGCACAGCACTATAAACCCTAATGATGAGTAATAGTCGATTATTAATGGTGAATAATTTTGTATTAATTCTTCCTCTGTCTGCTTGTCGTAGTGGCTTTTCTCGTATCAGAACTGTCGATCTCCTGGAGGTTGGGCTCTCCAGGGGCCAGGAAATAGATGCTTGATATTTGATTTTTGGGTCTGTCAAAAATCTTTATTTTTTTGTAAACCGTCCATTTGTCCAGCTTGATCAGTGTTCTGCTTTTCTTTAGCCGTTACACGTCGTCCATGTTTGTCTGCGAGTTTAAATAGAAGGAGGCGAGTTGGTGTGTTCTGTGCCTGAGCCTGAATATTCTCCATGTCCTAACATAGTTCCACAGACCAGATTGCAACACATGAGCACTTAAGACTTCCGAGCGAGGGCGTACTTGCTGTACCAGTCCGATTCGTATTTATGAAAAAAATAAACAATAAATAGTGAATCTCGCAAGCTTGCACTTGGTTTCGGTCCACGAATTCCCAGCGGCACCGCTGAGACACAACCAGAGCAGCGGCAGAGCCGTTCTGATTATCCCTCATTCTGGACGCATAATCCTAACGGTTCCTGAAGCCATGAAGCGGAGCGAGCACAAGCTTCTTGTTGGTTAGTACCAAGCTAATGCTGACTAATCCTACTGTACTTCAAAACACTCCCGGTGTTTGCACTTAATCTCTATCCACTGCGTACAGTATGTAGCATCATGCAGTTACAGCAGGGAGGAACTCAAAGACATTTCCCTGGATTGGGATCATGTACACCTCCTTAACACACTTTAATCCTGTGAGGAAACGTGTAAAACATGCGAGTGCTTAAAGCAAAACTGTTGCATTTTAACAATGACGTTCTTCATTGTCCAAAAAGCAATACCTTTAAAAAGTCCCCAAAGACAACCTTTCCCCAAAGGTTGCATGTGAAACGTGAAGGAATCTGATGCTTTTTTTTTTTTAAGGCTACAGATGCGATTGATGTTGATTATGCTAATGGAGTATTTATTTATTTATTTATTTTACTATTGTGGCTTAGATTTGAAAATCAGTTTAAATAGATAAGCATTTGAGGGAAAAAAACTATTTTAAACCAAATGAACTTTACACTGTTTAATCAATGATATTTAGTAAGATAAATTGGAAAGAAAAAAAAAATCTTTTACCTTCACCCGATCCTGTCTCAGTCATGTTTGGCCAGCAGGAAGATGGTAAAATTATTATTATTATTACATCTGCACAAGTTGTGTGTGTGTTCCTTCTCTTTATGGCTTTATAATGTTTCTATTTTTTACAGAGTGATCAGCCTTGTATGTACTCATACTGTCTATCTTGCAGCTAATGCTTGCTGCTAGTCTGCCTTAAATCATTTTTATTAGCTGTTTGATTTAATAAAGATCTCTTAAGTTACATTTTACATTTGATGAGGGTTTATTTTTTCATTTGCTTGTTTTTCATTCGGTGTACTTTTTTTATTTTTTATTCCTTTCAGAACTTAAATCTTAGTAAAGTGTGAGTCATACATAATTGCGACTTGATTTATAACAAAGAATAATGAGGGCAATAACAGGAAAGCTGCAATATTCTGAGAGGTGCTTGGCAATGAGTCACGGCCCCCTGTTATGTATTTCACGGGTGATTGATTAGACCTTTTTATATGGGTGCAATTTTGGTTTAGAAGTGTGTTATTTAATTCAAGAGCTGCTTAAAGCTGCTCTTTGTAGGCAGAGGAGTAAAGTAGATGCATGACTAAGGACCTCCTGGCTCCCTCCAGTGGAATAAAAGCATAAAAGCAATAATCCATAGTTTGAGTCGGATGCAGTCGGAGGCGCGACATGCAAACGTTTCTAATTTATCCAAAGTGTGTAAGACATTACAGTATTTATTTAACGCTGATTTGAAGTAAGTGTTTGAGGACAGTCATGGAATGGTGTATATTCTGAGCCGTGCTGATGTCGGTGGATGGAGATCGAGAAGCCTTAATAAATGAGGTCACTGCCAGTGTCCTTGGTGTGCAGGCTGAGATGCATGTGAATCAGGTTTAAGGGTTTGCACCTTATCATTCATTCTCTGCCTCCTACCTTGGTCAGACCGCTGAGTACACACAAGTAAACATAGTCTAATTCCTCTCCCAGAATGCATCAGGGCAAAGAGAGAGAGAGAGAACTGAGGTGTCCAGAAAGAAAACGAGTTCACCTTCAGAGACCTAGTCAGAGGACATGACTGGGGCGAACACATTCTAAGCTTAGTGTTAGCCGGTTGCACCGACATCATCAGAAGACAAAGTTTCACTGCTGTGACCTCAAATACAATCACCAGCTAGTTACAAATCTGAAGGTGTCCACCCTGGTTCATTTATACACTTATTTATCCAATATATGTTCATTCATCCACTGTTCCATACAACATAAACTGAATAAAGCTTTCACATTCATATCATGTGCTTTTATTATATTTAAAGTCACAATGTTATCATTGCAAAAATAAAAAGTTTGATTAGATGTTTCCTTTGGAATTGACGCTGCATTGTTTAATGCACTGTGATGTCATTCTTGACCACAAAGATAAATCTAAATGTAAGTACTACAATCACAAAACAAGGAAAAAGTAGCTGCGACTACACCCTGAGCTAAATGAAGAAATCCAGGCTTTTTTTTTTTTAACCCTAGTTAAATAAATGTTATCCTATGTAAGGGTTAAAGCTGAAATTTGATTGTAGTTGCAAACGCATTAGGGTCACAAAGTGGTACATCCTTGTTGAAATCAATAAAGTACAGCAAGGATGATGAATATACTGTAACATCCAAAGTTGCAAGGTTTTGCCTGACTCAAGAGGCCTCAGCTCCTGAATTGAACCTTGTGCGATCCAGCCTTTTCCGTGGTATGTTGTATACACTGCAATTTTTCCACGCCGGTTCTCTTTATTAGCATCCACTGACCATGAATGTAACGTCTTCTTGGAGGAAGACACCTGGTAAAGGAATTATACACAAGTCCTAACATGATCATCGTACAAGGATATAGAGACAGTGTAGCTGGGAGAAGATTCCATGTCCTCATATGAGGGTGTTTGAGTCCCAAGAGGCTTTTGGGGAAAAAAAAAAAAAAAACTTGATTTATGTGAACGCCGTGTGTGTTAGCTCATATCATCTGGGTCATCACAAATTTGTGTTAGGTTATGTTCAGAAGTAAGGGTGAGGGGACTTTTCCAAGGGATTAAGGGTTATTTAATTAGCTTAGTGCAAACAGCGCTGTGCAATTAAATTAACCAAGAGCAGTCCTAAAGAATCTGTCGCTTCAGTCAGTTTAATCAATGAAAAACTCTACGACATGACTACAAGGACAAAGTAAAATAGTCACCGCAAAACCAAAAGTAAAGGGAGTGAAGCTGGGTCTGATCAAAGCTCCTATAAACCTTCTCATTCAAAGAGTTTTCTTTATTGTGTTTTTTATTGTGTTCTTAAGCCCAAACAAGTCTCTTCTGCTTGTTGCCTGTCCTTAGCAGTGGTTTCCTAGCAGATATTCTACCATGAAGGCCTGATTCACACAGTCTCCTCTTAACAGTTGTTCTAGAGACGTGTCTGCTGCTAGAACTCTGTGTGGCATTGACCTGCTCTCTGATCTGAGCTGCTGTTAACCTGCGATTTCTGAGGCTGGTGACTCGGATGAACTTATCCTCCGCAGCAGAGGTGACTCTTGGTCTTCCTTTCCTGGGGCGGTCCGCATGTGAGCCAGTTTCTTTGTAGCGCTTGATGGTTTTTGTGACTGCACTTGGGGACACTTTCAAAGTTTTCCAAATTTTTCGTACTGACTGACCTTCATTTCTTAAAGTAATGATGCCACTCGTTTTTCTTTACTTAGCTGCTTTTTTCTTGCCATAATACAAATTCAAACTCTTTGAATGAGGTTTGTATAGCGCTTTTAACAATCGTCATTGTCGCAAAGCAGCTTTACACAGTCAAAAGAATTATTCAAGTTTGTATGAAATGTGAATGTGTATGAATCAAAATGGTCAGATAGTCAGATAGTCCCTGATGAGCAAGCCGAAGGCAACAGTGGCAAGGAAAAACTCCCTGAGATGGCAGTAGGAAGAAACCTTGCATTCATATTGTGTTAGGTGGCAGGCAGTGCAGTATAACAGTTGTTAACAGACGTTAATTGATGTTAATATGGCGTCCAGGTAGTTATTGGTGGCTCAGGTAGACCTGTAGGAACAATATACAATATATACAATAGTATACCTGCTTTTCAAGACTGAAACACTTCACATTGCTTTCACCTCCTGGATATTTGAATCATGTCTATCATGTCATCTAATCATGTCATCTATCTGCCACTTGTTACCCAGATAGAGGTCGTTCAGCTACAATTGTTTGAGGCCTGACTATAAAATTAACACTCATTCATCATCTATACCGCTTAATCCTGTATTCAGGATCACAGGGAGTCTGGAGCCTATTCCAAGAGACTTAGGGCACAAGGCAGGGTACACCCCGGACAGGGTGCCAATCCATCAACGACGGCCCATTTGGGAACGCCAATTAACCTAACCTACATGTCTTTGGACTGTGGGAGGAAACCCATCAAGCAGAGGGGGGAACATGCAAACTCCACGCACACAGAGATGGGAATCGAACCAGGACTCTGGAGGGGCAAGGCGACAGTGCTAACCACTACACCACTGTGCCGCCTTAAAATTAACAGTGCTGTGAAAAAGTATTTGCTGATTTCTCCATTTGTGGATAATGGCTATCACTGTGGTTCACTGGCATCCCAAAGCCTTAGAAATGACTCATCTGTCCTTTAATGTCTTTAGCTTATTTAGCGTGTTAACTGGTTGCTCAGTGTTGGGTTTCTTGCCAGCCATGCGGAAGACCCGGGTTCAGTTCCCACCCAATAACTGGATTCAGTGCTAGTCCCAAGCCTGGATAAAAAAGAGGGTTGAGTCAGGAAAGGCATCGGGATAATTGAGTGTGGATCGGATGGTCTACAGTGGCGACCCCTTGATGGGAGCTGACCAGCAACAACAATTTTGTCGGACAGGTTCTCTTTAAGTGATTTCTTGATTCAACAGGTCTGGCAATAATCAGGCCTGGGTGTGGCAAGTGAAATTTAACTCAGCTTTCCAAAAATTCAAAAAGCTAATTTATTTATTAATAACTGAAATCATTTTAAATATGCATTTTGTATTTACTCAGGGTTATATTGGTGTAATATTAAATATGTTATCTGAATCATTTAAGTTTGACAAATTTGCTTAAATTCTAATTAAAAATCAAATACTTTTTCAGTCGCTGTAGAAGTATCGTGGAATTTCAACAAATCTTTGCAGGAGGAAACGGAGCTGGGAAGCAGTCAGTTGCGAGAGATTAAACTAAATAAGGCAGAGAGTTTAGCTGAGAAAAGGGTAAGAGATATGTAGAGGGGTTGGGATGAGTTATGACGGGATGAATGGGAGAGATTGGGATTAAGAAGACAGTGTGTGTCAATGAAGTTGCTGTTTGTTGGAGATTCATTAGAGAGAAAAGTGAAGATGGGAATTTACAGGGAACACACTAAAAACACGTGGAGTGTCAATCATGTGCGGTAATGACACCAGTGTGTAAGGAGAATTAATTACGAGGGCGAGTCAAAAAAATATCCACATTCTGGT